>WNWK01016870.1:0-43797 GCA_009830355.1 Cherax destructor
GTACAAGATCGGAATACGGGGACATAAGCCAACAGTATCAATTTGTCCCAGTGGGATCAGAGACCTTGGGAGCGGGGGGAAAAAAATGCAACACGTTTCCTTAAAGAACGGGGTTCCAGACTCATCGACACCACCGGGCCCCAAGGGCAGCCACCATGTTCCAACGTCTCAGCGGGGCCCCCCCAGATGGGAAACGCATGCTGCATTTGGCTCGTGTCGGGTTGGGAGGAGCTGGAGGGATTCATAATTTTTGACATATTGTACTATTATATTCATGTTCATGTTTTGTTTTCATCAATGTATTCTGTCTATTAATAAAGTATTTATATGAAATTTTTATATATATATATATATATATATATATATATATATATTTTAAAAAAAAAAAAATTTTTTTTTTTTTTAAAAAAAAAAAAGAATGAAAAGATGGGGTGGTAGGAGAAGTGGAATATTCAAATGGCTTCAGGAAGAACCCAAATATTCTTCCCAGCTTTAATCCACTTCTCCGAGGCTATGGTCCACAATTTGTACCAGAGGTGGACCCCATCCTATATAATATATATATATATATATATATATATATATATATATATATATATATATATATATATATATATATATATTTATATATATATAGATGTCGTGCCGAATAGGCAGAACTTGCGATTTGGTTTCAATAGCAACGCTCATCTTGCAATATAAGGCAAGCGAAAATTTGTGTATGCAATATTTTCTCAAAAATCATTCTGAACCTAACGAAAAAAATATTTCATTGTGTTTGTTTATTATTAAATTATTGTAAACGTATCTAAAATATATATAGATGGATTAGGATAAATTAAATTGCGCTTGTTATAATAAAATTAGGTAAGTTTTCTAAGATTCTTTGGTGCAAAATTATAATATTTTACATTAACATTAATGAAAAAATATATCTTAAAACGTATAAGAGAAAATTTTAGACTTAATTTTAAATGAGTTCTTCCTAATTGACCAGTTTTACCTATTAGACACGATATATATATATATATATATATATATATATATATATATATATATATATATATATATATAACTGGTCAATTAGCATTTAATATATACTCACTCACATCCAGAAGTGAGTGAGTGAGGGAGGGAGAGAGGAGGGTACAGGAAATGCCCCAGGCACAACAGTGCCCACAGCCAGAAGGATGAATATTATAGTTTATAAAAATCCTTCAAGCACTGATATTGTAATAGCCTGAACGAAATTAGCGTGTCAGTAATAAAAAATCGATCATATTCCGCTATGACATCAATAACTTTATACACATAATTATATTGTGAGTGATATGAAGTCTCTGAAAATTAAAGGGTAGTTTTCCAAGGGACAACGTGTATATTTAAATTGACGAGAAAACGGTAAGATATAGAGGGAGACTTCTAAAACTTATGTAAAGGAAATGGGGCTCATTAAAATAAACTCATTAAAAGGGAGGCATCTGCAATGACAGAAAGACATCCACAGATATTCATCCCACATAAATCTGTGGCAAACTCTGGTTCAACCTTCAGAAACTGAAGGAAAAATAGGCCCTAATTCTTTGGTGTGGCACTACATTTAAGACAGTCTGATGTATTCATATAAGAGCCAAATTTTGGACTCTGTACTATTACCTGGAGTCTTCCTGGAGGGTATTCCGGGGATCAACGCCCCAGCGGCCCGGTCCACGACCAGCCCTCCTGTGGATCAGGGTCTTATCAACGAGGTGTTACTGCTGGCCGCACGTAGTCCTATGTACGAACCACAGCCCGGCTGATCTTGCACCGACTTCAGGTATCTGTCCAGCTCCCCCTTGAAAACAACCAGGGGTCTACTGGGAATGCCCCTTATGGCTGGTGGGAGGCTGTTGAACAGTCTTGGGGCCCCGGGCATTATTGGGTTTTTTTCCGGTACCATGACGCCCCCACTTTTCCGGGGGGGGATTTGCACCCTGCCAAGTTTTTTGCTTTGTATATGATTTCTGTTGCATTTGGGACCAGTCCCTCCAGAATCTTCCAGGTGTAGATTTGATGCATCTCCCCGCCTGCGCTCCAGTGGTAAAGCAAGTGCTTCCAGGCGTTCCCAGTAGTTAAGGTGTTTGATGGGAAATTATATGTCAGAAAGGTTCTCTGTACATTCCTGATCGGAGTTTCCCTGCCTTGAATGGGGATGAATTTGCAGTATTCACAGCGAAATCCTCTGGGTTTCCCATTATGTTTTTAAGTAGGGAACCTTTTTTTTTACTGAGTTAAGGTTTATTATCCACAACAGGTTGGGGGGATTTCTCATCTTTCCTTGTTGCATGCATGAGACTTTTTTGAAACCATTCTAATTTCTTCACAAGTGAAAAACGTTTATTGAAAAATAATATTTTAAAAGTTCAATGGTTTGTTGGGGCTTTATCTTGTAAATACCCTGATAAACCAATCCATTCCAGGTCATTAACATCAGGTTCTGGACTTTGTCAATGTGATTCTAAATGACTGTAAGTCTAAAGGCAATTTTTGGGGGTTTCAAGCGATTTTGACTGCATGCCCCAACCCCTTTGTCAGCACAAGATAATTATCTGCTAAAAGAAGGCAACAATTCCTTTGACCCCCAAAAAGATTTAATCAGTTCATAGGGTTCACCTTTCACGAGATATCTGAGATAATTGAACTTAGCTATCTCATCTATGTCAGTACTCAAATTCACTAAAGAATGAAACCCACTGATAAACTCTTCATAATCGTTACCTTCAAACATAGGCATAGCCAATTTAGGAAGACTTGGTAAGCCAACACCAGGTGTGGCAGGTGTGGCAGGTGTCTGACCACTAGTAGTAGGTCTCTGTGACAAAGTTTTGTGGCAGATAGCCTGTATTCTTGTCCACCTTAATTGTTTTTCACTATAGGTATCCAAGACACTTTTAATTTCTTCTTCTGATGGGTTGGTATCTGAAATTCATTTTCATAAATCTCATAGCCTGAATTAATGATTTCCAGACATTTATTAAATAATTATGTTTTATTTCCAACTGATCATAGTCTATATTTGTGTCTTGGGTTAAACCTATACATACTGAAATTAATTGCTCTAATTGAGTAATTTTCATCTGTAAAGTTTTGAATTTTGTGGTTAATGATGACATTTTGCTAGGATAATGACTAACAACACACTTAGAGTGTTTAAAAACTCCAGCTGAGTTTGTTTTGACTGCGTCTAGCACACTGCTGACCCACTAACAGTGTCTCTCAAGGTCAGTGGCCTTGAGGGTGCAGAGTACATATGGACAAACCAACACCGAGGTTGTTTATGTCCTGAATTGCTGTCTCAGCTAAACCACTGAGTCTCAGTACTGACGTCACTTCACACATAAAAATATTACACTGTATATACATTACACATATATATTCAATGTTTATATACATACATATGTCAAATGTTACAATGAAAGTTTAAACTTAATATAACTTCCTATATTATATAAGAGACAAACATAATACACAGTTTCTTCTTTTAATTTGTGTCTATAAAAATTATAAACACTGTGTATATATAACTCTGTGTATACATAAACGGTGTGTATACGTATACACATTAAGACCAGCTGTGCACTTATGAGCCAGTCGCTGACTTAAGCAGAATTGGAAGTTAGCTCCTTGCAGAGTTGGGTGAGTGGGGGAGTCTCCCCAGCTGTACTGTCCCCCAACCTTGGGTGAGCGCTTGCCGGATCGCATTTTCTATGCCTCACGAGAGCTTCCCATGCTCTTTGAATGAGAGTAGGGACTCATATATTCTGGTTTCTTTTGAAAAAAACACTAGTTTTACAGCTTTTATCGAAGGACCTTGGATCGTAGATACTTATACACTGGAGTATAAGTCTGTGCACCACCATGTGGCTACTCTCCCGGTTTGAATACGATCAAACTTCCGGTTCGTAAGGACCAAAATTGTGGAGGAATGTACCCTACGATAAAGTGTACTGTACGATTACCCAGCCATCCCAGTAATCGATGGTTGATGCCGACATTCACATTCCCACAGGGCTGTATGGTAAGACAAAATCACACATGAGACTTATATTATTGCCCCAAAGGAGCGTATGCCATATAATCAGTCATTGAATGGACTGAAAGGCGGTTTACTCACGGTTTTTGGGCAGATCGCCCACGAGTCACCGGGTGAATGGTAAATCTGCCTAAAGCAAATTATGCATTCCTAACTGTGCAGCAGGTGGCATCTAGGTATAAGCAGACTTACCTGGGTATTTGTAATGGACCCTTAATTCACACCCGGATATCGCTGTCTTGTTTGAAGAACGCTGCTGAAGAGTCACTGCCTTGTTAGACGACGCAAACTCATTGTCCCTTTACATTCTTCAATTTCAGTCTTTTTGCAGTAGTAAGAACTGCGCACACTTCTGAATATACCGCGATTTTATTCACTAAACGCGCTGGAACAGAGTTCTTATCCGATTTCCCAATGTTAGTGGAAATTAAATTAGCGCACCGACATCCACGAGTAATGTCTTTGTTAGGTTAAATCCCCTCGCTGCAGTATGACCCGTTTCTTCGGTGCAGAGTTCAATCTCCACCTCGTGCAGCCTCGTACCTCAGCGGGGCTTGGCATCGCTGGCATCAGCACAATTTCAACAATTGCTACATGCTGCTACAAGTGGCAATTCAAATGGTTGTGTTCTCTAAATACTTTGATCACTGGAACACATGATTGTAAATTGAAGTGTAGAAATGGAAACAGCAGTTTCCTGTAATTTTCCTGTTATGGCAAAGAGTTACATTTATCTCAAATGTCTATTGACTCATATATACTCGTTGTTACTTGGTCAGACAACACGTGACACACTGTGGTCAGTTCATCTGGTATTAGTTAATTTGTTTTCGAAGCCAGGCACGCCTCGTCTGGCCCTTTCTAAGGGTGGAAAGGGTAGGGCCCTTATAAAGGGTAGAAAGGGCAGATACCCCCCCTCTTTTGGAGAATTTTCTCCACACTTTCATTCACCAAGTCTCACTCCTTGAGCCTTGAAATCAAAAAGCTCAGCATTTGACTTTGTCAAACCAAGATCTCTGATAAGGTCATTGAGGTCTGTTTGGTTTGGTTAGTAAGGATTCCTCCCAACAGCTGCATCTGTGAGATCATAGTCTTGTTCACTGTTCTCTTCATTTTCTGATTTGCTGCTTTCTTCTGACGGTTGACTTCTTTCTGGAGGTGTAGGTACAGGACGATCAGCACTGTATGGTACTGGTGAAATAGAAGAGGGAAGGTCTGGATAAGAAATAACAGGTGCATTTTTCCCAGTTGGGCGTTTGGTAGGATCCACCAAGCAGAAGTAGCAGTTGGTTGAGTGATCAGTGGGTTCACGCCATATTCTAGGAGCAGCAAACTTCATGACTCTTTTTTCTCCTCTATACCATCCTGTAAAAGAACAAAAGAATTAGTTTCTGTTGCATACATTTCATTTAAAAAATGTTCCAATTCAAGATTTTACCCATTATATAACTAATGACTTTCTTACCTTCCAATGTTTTCTAACAATGCTCACAAGCAACATGAGGTGCCCAGGTCTTGTCTTGGTCTCCATCTGGTATGCCAAAATATGCTTTGTAAGCTTCACATTTTTTTTAGATGCTTTACAAAGAACTTCTTTGCTCTAGTCTTAATGAATTGACCACATATGTAGCAGAATGCATCTGGAGAATGACTGCAGCCTCTTGATGCCATTTCACTTCTTCTGATGTGTCTTCTCAGGCAGCCAGAGCTGAACTTGAATGCTGGTTTGTGAGCCCCTGTTTTTATAATTAAAATTAAATTAAAATTAAAATTAAAATTCTTTATTTCCCTGTTAATATTACAATGTGGGGTTTACATATTATATGATATTATTACATATTATAAAATACTTATTACAAGAAGGCTACTAGTATGCCTAGGCATTTCGAGCAGATTAATACTAGTTCTTACTTACAGGATATGGATCATACTGATATTAAGGTTAGGTAATTGTAGTGATTAACTAGTCTTACAAAATTGAGGTAGTTCAAAATATTTAAGAACTTAACAATTAGTTTATCTATTAATGGAAATGATCTCGTTTTGACATGATACAGTTTCTACATTGGAGTGTCTTAGGCAAACTTATAACTAGCTTAAGAATTATAAAGCAATAGCAGAATTCAGAATTTTATGTTTACAGTCATGTGTAAATTAAGGGAAGTCACAGATATCAATAAGTGTATTTTGCTTTGGATATGTGCAAGATAAAGTAGTTTTCATGTGGTTAGCTACCGGTTGGGTGTGTAAGGAAGATTAGATGTTTTTTAACTGTGCTTTTGAAAATGGAGGTTGTGTCTGCAGTTCTAGAGTTTTCAGGCAGGGAGTTCCAGATTTTAGACCCTTTTACGTACACTGAATTTTTGTATAGATTTAGCCGGACACGGGGAATGTCAAAGAGATGTTTGTATCTTGTATTATGTATATGGGTCCTGTCACAACTATCAAGAAAGTGTTTCAGTTCAGGGTTAATATTGGAATTTATGGTTCTGTAGATGTAGATTGCAGAGTAGTAAGTGTGGATGTTCTGAACAGTGAGTAAGTTTAGGTCTTTGAAGAGTGGGGGGGTGTGCTGCCTAGCGTTGGAGTGTGTGATAATTCTTACTGCAGCTTTTTGTGGGTTATTATTGGCTTTAGGTGGGTAATTGCTGTTGATCCCCAGGGACAAATGGCATATGTGAGGTAGGGATAGATGAGTGAATTGTATAGTGTGAGTAGGGCTGATTGTGGTACGTAGTAACGTATCTTAGAGAGGATCCAAACAGTTTTGGATACTTTTTTGTTATGCGTTGGATATGAGTGCTGAATTTCAGGTTGCTGTCGATGTGTAGGCCCAGGAATTTGCCCTCATTTTGTTTAGCAATAAGAGCTTCAAATTTTCACCACTCGTGCAGTTTCCTGAACACAAGGTTTGCACTGCAATTGGGTGTTGTAAGTCCCAATCTGCCAGCTTTATTGAATAGGGATATTCAATAAAGGGATATTCATTCAGTAGCTAAAGAATGCTTCTTCCGACTGGCTTCAAAATGTTTAATCGTGCATCTCCTGCTCTGTTACCAAACATAATATAGAAGGTTTTACCAGTGTTGAGTGTAAGTTTATTGGCTGTCATCCATGTAGATATTTTTAGTAGCTCCTCGTTAACAATGGTGTTGAGCGTAGCAAGATTTGTGTGGGAGATGACGTAAGTCGTGTCGTCAGCAAAAAGAATTGGTTTCAGGTGTTTTGATACATTGGGAAGATCATTGATGTATAAGAGGAAGAGCAGGGGACCAAGGACACTTCCTTGTGGCACTCCAGTATCAAGTGGTCATGTTGAAGAGGTTGTGTCTTTAAGGGTGACATACTGATACCTATTAGTAAGGTAGGATTTGAAATATGCAAGTGCATGGCCTCTTATACCATAATGGTCAAGTTTGTGGAGTAGGATGCCGTTGTCTACTGTGTCAAAAGCTTTTCCTTAGGTCAATAAAAAGTCCTAATGGATATTCCTTATTTTCCAGTGCTGTGTAAAGCAGGTCTATCATTTTTACAATTGCATCGTTAGTGCTTTTATTTTTTCTGAAGCCAAATTGGCAGGGGTTGAGTATTCTTTGTGTTGTTATAAACGAGTATAATCTCTTGTGCACAAGTTTCTCGAAGATTTTGGATAGCAACGGTAAGTTTGATATTGGTCTATAGTTGTTTACATATGTGGGGTCACCACCTTTGTGTATTGGTGTCGGGAAAGTGCTAGTTTCTAGTGATTTGTTATAATGAAATAGCATGCAAAAGGACATGGGCGGCTCGCTTGTATAATACTGGTGGGACTTGAGGCAGATTCTCTTATTTATTTTTAAGTGACTTGATGATCATGGTGACTTCAGTGGGCTCAGTAGGCGCAAGAAAGAAGGTAGTTGGGAAATTCCCATCTAAGTAATCACTTGCTCGAGCGTTGGTACCTTGGATTTTACTGGCGAGATTTGATCCTATGGTTGAGAAGTCATTAATCTTATTTACTGTATCAATAGGCTGTAGTGGTGTTTCGTTAGGTTTACTTAGGACAATATCCCTATTTTTTTTTTTTAGTTTGTGGGTGCCCAGAATCTGTGAGTGTTTTCGAGGTCTTTTTTATATCTCCTCTTGTTTCATATTGTTGATGAAATCAGTTACTGGCTGTTCATCTGGTAGGCCAAGGTTGATGTTGAAGTCTCCAGCTAAGATAAGGTGGTCCTTGTTTATTTGGTTGGTTGTTATTAGAGTCTTTAGTTTATCGCTAAAATTTGGGATGTTTGTATGAGGCAAAAACCTAGAACATAATAGTTTTACATCAGTCTTTCTTGAAAGTGCTCCAGATGTGTCCTGACCACAAAAGCAAAGTTTTGGGATCGAAATTTCTTTTTTAATTTTGTTTAGTTATAAAGAATTGGGAAATGATGTTTATTTCCCACGAACACGGCAAAAGTGAAATTTGTTTACATAGTGTAATCTATGTAACTGTATTTGTGTATACCTGAATAAACTTACTTAAGTTTATTCAGGTATACACAAATAGAGTTGCATAGATTATCATATATAGCAGCAAATGTGTGGAGAACCTATGATAATCCAAAAAAGTCAGTGACTTATTTCCATTGGGGTTCCTGTATCTGTACCATATGGTACAATGTACCATATGGTACAATGTACCATATGGTATAATGTACCATATGGTACAATGGTACCATATGGTACATTGCACCATATGGTACCATTGTACCATATGCTACCATTATACTATATGGTACCATTGAACCATATGGTACCATTGTACCATATGGTACCCTTGTACCATATGGTACAATGTACCATATGGTTCAAAACCATAGAATTCCTCTTCAGATCCACTTCCATCAGTGTTGGAACTATAACTTGGGAAGATGAGAGTCCCAATTCATCAGGGAGTGAGAGCTTCCTTGCTGCAAGGCATGATGAACAAAGCATACTGAGATGGCGTTCCCACAATGTAATGCGGGTGCCCCGATTTTTTTATTACTGTGCACACGGACCTCGCAGACCCATTCTCTTAGATGTAGGCCTACTAGCCTTCTCGCGCTAAATTTAAAGCCGCTAGAATTTTGGCATAGCTCTATGGCTGGGACCCTGGCTTCAAAGCCGTAGATCTACGGAACGGACCCTGAAAGGGTTAGTAAGAGATGATTCCACAATATTCCGTTGAACTGTACAATTACAGGGAAGTAATTCTTTGGCATTAGTCCAGTCTACACAATTGCCTGAATCCCTTAAATGAATGAACAAAGTATTGGATTTTTGTACATTAGATATTTGCCAATTTGTTCTAAATATAAGGTATCACAGCTTTTATAAGGGATGGAGTATACACAACTCAAAGATTCTTTTGGATTTTTTTTTTATTAATTTTTGTTTTACGGCACTGTCATATTTAAAGAAAACCTTAACATTAAAATATTCAAGAGCTTATGGGACGTAAGAGAGATTTTCATTATATGGTAAAACCAACAAATTCTCAAGCTTGTACTCGGTATTAGGCTCTATCTTGTATAGTTAGTTTTTTTTAGCTTTATTTAAAGCTTTATCAATAAATATTCATGGATATTGTGAGAAGCATTATGATAGATTTTTCTAATTTTCCCATTATACAATGCAGGGCTACAAATCCTAAGTGCTCTCAAAAACAGAGAAGTAAATAAACTATGTTTAATATGCGTTTAGTGATTCGAATAGTAATGCATGTATGAACGTATGTTTGTAGGATTGCGATATACACTATAAATATGTAAATCCAGAAATGGAATTATTCAATTTACCTCACATAGTGAACTTAATGGAAGGGACCAGTGAGTTTAATCTAGGTAAAAAGTCATCATGACTCTCATTATAAGGCCAAAGAAAGAGTACATCATCTACAGTGCTAATCACAGCATTATGCCGCGTGAGCACCCCGGCATAATGCCGTGACGAAAATCAAAGGCCTACCATACAAGGGGGTATTTTTTCGTCAGTGCATTATGCTGGGTAGCAGCCATTAGCATGACGTCACGGCCTGCCGCCACACTCCAGAGTGACTCCTCAGTGCTCACGTGGCTGCCATGGTGAGAGGAAGTGTTGCACTTTTGTCCGGTGTTTCCTTTGGTTTTGGGGCTATACATGTTTGATTATGGGTAAAAGGAAATCTTTAACACCTGAAACTATAGCTCAAATCATAGGGCTTCACAAAGCTGGGCACCAGACGAAAGAAACAGTGGAGAATGTTGGTGTGTGTGAGCGTTCAGTGAGGAACTGGGTGCAGCGTTTCAAGGCTGGTGGTGGTGTCGAGTTACCGTTTGCCAAACCTCGGCCTGGCCCCTCGAAGAAGACATCTGTTCATACCTTAACTGTGTTAAAGATGCAGTTAGAGAGTACACCTAAGATAACTGCTAGAGAAATGAAAGAAAAGAACCCACATCTTCTCTCAGAGGTGTTTGTAAGAACTGTTAACAGACGTGTGTCAGAACTGGGCTACAGTAGTCACCACCAGGTTAAGAAACCGATCCTCTCCAAGCCACAGAAGAAACGTAGGCTGGATTATGCAAAGAAATATCTTCACTGGAAACTTCAACAGTGGTCTGAAGTACTTTGGAGTGATGAAGCAACCTTCACCATTACCTGTAACCATGGATAACATGTGTACCAGCACAGAGGTAGTGACCCGCTAGACCCCACACTACACCTGTGGGACCACCGAACACCCAGACTCACTCATGGTTTGGGGGTATTTCAGTGCTCAGAGTGTTCGTGAACTCATTGTGCTTCCCAAAAACCAATATATGATCCAGTATAATTACCTGGAGCTATTGTGTGACAATTTACCTGAGGCTACGGTTTTCATGCAGGATAGTGTCATACCGCCAAATTTGTAGTTCAGTGGCTTAAGGACTGTGAAGTGAGGTTCTTTAATGACTGGCCAGGAAAATCCTTCGACCTAAACCCTATTGAGAGCCTCTGGTCAATAGTGAAACGAAGTTTACTGGGAAAGGATATCAGTTCCATCCTGCAGCTGGAGGCTGCTCTACATGAGGCATGGAAAAATATACCCCCCCAAATCCTAAAGAATTTGTGTGAGTCTTCCTACGTGGCTGAGGGACGTGATTAAGCATAAAGGACGCAGCACCAAGCATTAAAACCTCAGTAAGTGAGCAAATATACATATTATAATCTTTCGTGATATGTGTTTGTGTTTTGGTACGTGTGTGGGTGAGGGGCGGCATAATGCCGTGACTAGCACTGAACATACCTCAACCATTTGGTATTTGAAGGAAGGATGTTTTTGAGTATTTTGGTCTCAAAATAATCCATGTACAAATTACTCAACATAGAAGACAAAGGATTACCAATGAACATGCCACATTTCTCTAAGTAGAATTTGTAAGAAAACAAATTTACACTCGTAGATACACAAGTTAATCAAATCAATTATTTAATTAGTGTTTAAAGGAAGATCATATTTTGGAAGGTCTTCTGCAGGGAACTCTAACAGGTCATCTACTGAATTCATTAGACATACTGGTAAACTTCTAGGTTTAAATATGTCTAATGAATTCAAACTCATTACTTTTGATGTTACTTTGTTGTTTCTAAAGTACCAGTAGATGACCTGTTGGAGTTCCTTGCAGAAGACCTTTCAAAATATGGTTTTCTCTTAAACTCTAATCAGATTATTGGTTTGATTAAATTTTGCATTTTGGATTGTTAACTTGTGTTCAATGGCAAATTCTACTTCCAGAAATTTGGCATGGCTATGGGTAATTCTTTGTCTCCTGTTTTGAGTAATTTGTACATGGAGTATTTTGAGACCAAAATTTTGAGACCAAAATACTCAAAAACTTCCATTAAATACCCAATGGTTGAGGTCTGTGGGTGACGTGCTCTGTCTGCAGCCATTTAATGAGAGCCTGATGGCCCTGGCTTGTGATGAGCGAAAATCACATGACGCCTTAGCCCACAGTACCACACAATCTTGCAGGATTGTGTGATACTGTGGGCTAAGGCGTCATGTGATTTTCGCTCACCACAAGGCAGGGCCAAACGACATGGGTTCGAATCCTCGGCTAGTCGCAGTGTTGTTATTGATTCAATACCATTTGTTCGTGGTGACAATAATATATATATACATATATATATATATATATATATATATATATATATATATATATATATATATATATATATATATATATATATATATATATATATATATATATATATATATATATTTTATATATATATATATATATATATATATATATATATATATATATATATATATATATATATATATATATATATATATATATATATATATATTAAACAGGGTGTATTTACTTTTTAGAATTTGTAGCAATGAATTCTGTGATGGGAAAATTAGAAAAATCTCACAATATCCACGAATATTTATTGATAAAACTTTTCATAAGGCTAAAGAAAATATTCTACAATGCAGAGCCTAATACCGAGTATAAGCTTGAGAATTTATTGGTTTTACCATATAGTGAATATCTCTCTCACCTCCCACAAGCTCTTAAATACTTTAATGTTAAGGTTTTCTTTAAATATGACAGTAAAGTAAAACAAAAATTAGTTAAAAATTTCCCCAAGGAATCTTTGTGTTGTGTTTACTCCATCTTTTATTTAGGAAAAATTGGCAAATCTCCTGAGACCGGAGTTAAACACTATAAATATACAGTATCCGATGGATAAGAATTCAGTTCTTTGTTTATTCATGTAAGGGATCCAGGCCATTGTGTGGATTGGACTAATGCCAAAGAATTACTTGACTCTAATTCTACAGTTCAACGAAATATGTTGGAATATTCTCTTTCTAAGCATAGTGCACAACATATTTCAAAATTGACTTTTATGAATGAATTTGACAGTTTTATAGTTCAGAATGCTGTTCATAATCTTAAAGGTAAAAATATTTTTCACAAAAGAAAAAAACATTGTTTTTGATCAAACGAACAATTTGACCTGATATGGATAGTTTTTGTGAGCTGTTACCTCAGTGAGTTGGGTTGTACCTCATTGGATAATTTTTCACCTTCTGTGGGTGAGTATCACCTTAGTGTTTAAAATTTAAAATGTGTTTCTCTTGCCTCTTTTTCCTATTTCTCTGAAGATATGTGTGAGCACATGAAAGCGCTCAGGATTCATTTGATTTTTTCATTATTTTATTCAATCAAAGAAAGAAAGAAAAAGGGAATAAGAAAAGCTAAAAGAGATTAGGAGGCTAAAGTGGCAAGGGATTCGAAGACTAACCCAAAAGGTTTCTTTCAGGTATATAGAAGGAAGATTAGGGACATGGTTGGCCTAGTCAGAAGTAACTCAGGTCAGATCACTGACAGTGATAAGGAAATGTGTGAATTTTTTAACTCTTATTTCCTCTCAGTTTTTACACAGGAAGATACTAGCGAAATTCCAGAAATAATAAATTATGTAGAACAGGTCGATAATAAACTATGCACGATTAGGATAACAAGTGACATGGTCCTCAGAGAAATAGAGAAATTAAAACCAAACAAATACCCATCCCCTGATGAACTGTATGCAAGGGTTTTAAATGAATGTAAAGAGGAGCTTAGCAAGCCTTAGCTAGTCTTTTCAACATATCACTACAAACTGGCATGGTGCCAGACAAGTGGAAAATGGCAAATGTAATACCTATTTACAAAACAGGAGACAGGTCCTTAGCTTCGAACTATAGACTAATAATTCTTACCTTCATTGTGGGAAAATTTATGGAATCAATAATTGCTGAGGCAAGAATGGAAGCATGATAAGAAAAGTAGTGAATGTACATGGCACTGTGCATAGGCTTGCGGTACACGGAAAAAGCAAAACCTGTAACTGAGCGGTGGACATGAACATCAAGGAAAGGAAGCAAGGAATTAGATTCCCATTCAGCTTTATACTTAATGGAAGGGGCAAGATTATTAAGGACATCAAGAAATGGTTGAAAGAGACTAGAGTCATGAGGCCAAAGAGCAAAGATATCATCTATATAGCGAGCCAGAGTGAAGGGCGCAAATCAATACTTTTTTTTATCATGCTTCCTCTGTCAAGAAAAGTGTTCTTATCTCCCTTTTTCTCCGTGCTCTCCGCATTTGTGATCCTCAGTTCCTTGAATCGGAAATTTCCACTCTTCGTAATTCATTTTCCCGTCTTGGCTACCCTTCCCATTTCATAGACTCTGCTCTCACGTGCTAAACGAACTTTCTTCTCTCCCAAACTCTCTACTCCTGGGAACTCTCCTGTCCTCTGCCTTCCCTATATTTCCAGTCTTTCTAATCACAACAACTCTCTTCGTTCCTTAGACATCAAACTTACTTTTCGCCAGACTAACACTCTTCGTACCAATCTAGTTCATATCTCTCTTCCCTTTATAGATTCTCCTGGTGTCTACTTTATTTCTTGTTCAACTTGTCCTCTTCAGTACTTTGGAGAAACTGACCGTTCTCTTTCTGACAGACTCAGTAAGCCCAAAAGTAGTGTTAGGCTTGCCGACACCAACAATGCTCTTTTCAATCATGTCAGAGATCACAGTCATCCTATTGACTGGTCTTCTGCTAAAACTGTCTACCCTACGTCTAACTTTCACAGTCGCCGTCTGGTTGAATCCTCCCTTATGAATCTTAGTCGTGGCTTTGTCTCTGTAGATGCCTTCCTTTCCCATTACATTGTAAAATGCTCCAAACGTCAGAACACCCGTGACTTAACTTGATTCTTTTTTCCCCTTTCTCCCTCTTCCCCTTTCCTCTTTCATATTTCTCCTTTGGGTTTTCTTTCTTCTGCGATGGGTATTTGGTCCATTATTATTATTTTTTCTTGGTGGGCCCCTGGCTCCCTTGCAGTGCCCCTCTTTCTTAGTCTTTGTCTGACTCCACTACTACTACTACTACTACTACTACTACTACTACACTACTTCTCCTCTTCCTTTCCTACCACCTACTCCCTCCTCTCCTTTTCGTTAGTGTGACTTTGTAAATGGTCCAAGGCGGACCGAAACGTCGTCGTAAGTTCCTGTCTTCTATGTGTGGGTTATTTGTGTATATGGACTTCAGTAAGGCTTTTGATAGAGTTCCACATCAGAGGCTATTGAGGAAAATTAAGGCACATGGAATAGGAAAATAAAATTCCTGGGTAGAGGCATGGTTAATAGATAGGAAGCAGAGAGTTTGCATCAATGGGGAGAAATCAGAGTGGGAGCGCATCAAGAGTGGTGTTCCACAGGGGTTAGTGTTGGGCCCTTCGTTGTTCACAATTTATATAAATGACATTGATGATGGAATAAATAGCGACATAAGCAAGTTTTCTGATGACAACAAAATAGGTCGCCTAATTCATTCCAATGAGGACATTAGAGCACTCCAAGAAGATTTGAATAGATTGAAGCAGTGGTCAGAGAAGTGGCAGATGCAGTTTAATTAATATAAACAAAGGCAAAGTTCTAAACATTGGACAGGAAAATAACCAATCTAGATATAAACTAAATAATGTAAATCTTAATATTACTGATTGCGAAAAGGATTTGGGAGCTCTGGTTAGCAGTAATCTAAAACCAAGATATCAGTGGAAAACAGTTCACAATAAAGCGAACAGAATCCTTGGCTTCAAATCAAGAAGCATAAATAACAGGAGTCCTCAGGTTGTTCTTCAACTCTATATATCTTTGGTTAGGCCTCATTTAGATTATGCTGCACATTTCTGGTCACCGTATTACAGAATGGATATAAATGCTCTGGAAAACGCTCAAAGGAGGATGACAAATTTGATCCCATGTATCAGAAATCTTCCCTGTGAGGATAGACTGAGGCCCTGAATCTGCACTCTCTAGAAAGACGTAGAATTAGGGGGAATATGATTAAGGTGTATAAATGGAAAACAGGAATAAATAAATGGAATATAAATAGCGTGCTAAAAATACCTAGCCAAGACAGGACACGCAGCAATGGTTTCAAGTTGGAAAAAAATCAGATTCAGGAAGAATATAGGAAAGCACTGATTTGGTAATAGAGTTGTGGATGAGTGGAACAAACTCCCGAGTACCGTCATAGAAGCTGAGACGTTGTGTAGTTTAAAAATAGGTTGGATAAATACATGAGTGGGTGTGGGTGGGTGTGAGCTGGACCTGACTAGCTTGTGCTGATAGGTCTGATGCCGTGCTCCTTCCGTTTGTAGATGTGACTTGACCTGACCTGATTAGGTGGGTCATTGGTTTAAGCCGGGAGGTGACTTGGACCTGCCTCGCATGGGCCAGTTGGCCTATGGGGATAGCCAAATTAGGTACATGCACAGGGCCTTCTGCTTGAAGGATAGGAGTAAGATACAGAGGGTTTGCTTTTCTGGGGCTGGGATGGAGGATATTGTTAGCCGGCTTGACAACATCATGAATGGTAATGGGATCAATCCTATTATCTGCCTCAGTGCTGGAGGCAATGATGTAGGCAAGCGTAGAAGTGAGGATTTAGTTAGAAGGTACAGGACAGCAATAGACATAATTAGGAAGAAGGGGGGGGGGCGCCCTGTCATATGTGGCATTGTGCCAAGAAGGGGTGTTGGAAATGAATGGTTGTCCAGATCAATTGGTATTAATTGTTGGCTGGACAAACACTGTAAGGATAATGCAGTACCAATCACTGATAAATGGGACCACTTCTACGGTAGAAATGACATGTATGCCAGGGATGTGGTTCACTTATCCAGGGCAGGTGAGGGTTTTCTTGCTAGCTCAGTTGAGGGTGTTGTTAGCACTTTAAACTAGGACTAGTTAGAGGTATGGGTTTAGGAATGGAAAAAAAATGAGTGTGGATATATTGACTTTGGTTTTGATATTATGAATCTTAACAATAACAGTCAGGGAGTAACAGTGGGTAATGATAATTACAGAAATTGTGTAAAAGCAAAGGTGAATAGGAAAAAGGTTCAGAAGAAAAAACATATGACTGTATTTTATGCTAACAGTCGAAGTGCAAGAAATAGATTAATGAATTACATTTGGTAGCGTGTGCTGGGAACTTTGATGTCATTGCAATAACTGAAACATAGTAGGATTTAAAGAGTCGGGATATGATTGTTGAGTGTCGTATTCATGGGTTTAAGTTGTTCCATGTGGATAGATATAATGGGAAGGGGGGAGGAGTTGCATTATATGTACAAGAAAATTTAAATTGTTGAGTAAAAACAGGTATAAAAATTGATGGATTAGTAACAGAATCTGTTGATTAGAGTTTCTAGGTCAAGAACAACTAATTCTAGGTGTAATATACCAACCTCCAGGCTTGGATCACGATAGAGGGAGACTTCTTTGGGACGAAATTGTTAGGGCTTCTAGACACAATAACGTAGTGATAGTAGGGGATTTTAACTTTAGTCAAATTGACTGGACTTCTCTGACCGGTAATCTGGAGTCCAGTGACTTTATGGAAGTAGTTCAGGACTGTTTTCTGAAACATTGTGTAACAGAGCCTACCTGGGGTAATAATTTGCTCCATCTCGTCTTGTCAAATAAGGAAACACTCGTAAATAATCTGGAGATCACTGAAGAGTTCTAATCTCGATTGGGGTAATCTAGCTAATAATTTTATTGACGATGATCATACTTACGATTACGAAGGGATCTGCTTTTATGATTTTTTCTTAATAATGTACAACATGCTCAGAGTATATATATTCCTCAAAGAGAAATTAGGTCAAATAATAATGAACCCAAATGGGTTAACAGGAGGCTAAAACATCTATTAGGAGAGAAAAGAGGAATTTATAGGCGCATCAAAAGAGGAGATATTAACCTTATTGATCAATGTGTTCGGTTTAAAAGAGAAGTAAAAAAGAAGATTAGAAAGGCTAAACGTGACTATGCAATTAGAGTTGTTAATGAATCAAAGACTAATCCAAAAGGGTTCTTTCAAGTGTATAGGACGAAGGTGAAGAAAAAAGTCGGACCTCTGAAAAATTGGGAATGGACAGCTGACGGATAACGAACTGGAAATGTGTTCTCTATTTAATGATTATTTTTTATCAGTCTTTACAAGAGAAGACGTAAATGAGATTCCAGAAATTAACAATTATTCAGTTACTGAAGAATTTAAATTAACTAATATTACTGTCACGAGGGACATGGTTATCAAACAAATAGAAAAACTGAAACATAATACGTCCCCGGGACCCGACGAGTTGTTTTCCAGAGTACTTAAAGAATGCAAGATGGAACTTAGTCAGCCATTAACGAGTGTGTTTAATGCGTCCATCCTAACTGGTGTTGTGCCAGAGATGTGGAACATAGCTAATGTAGTTCCTATATTCAAATCAGGGGATAAGTCCATTCCATCAAATTACCGTCCAATAAGTCTGACGTTTATAGCAGGCAAATTATTAGAATCAATTATAGCTGATATTATTAGAAGTCACCTTGAAGAACATAATTTGATTAATGAATCTCAGCATGGGTTCACGAGAGGTCGTTCCTGCCTAACAAATTTACTGACGTTTTTCAATAAAACATTTGAGGCAGTAGACAGTGATAAAGAATATGATATTGTTTATTTGGATTTCAGTGAAGCCTTCGATAGAGTACCTCACTAAAGACTCTTTAAGAAAAGTGGCAGCTCATGGTATAGGAGGAAAAGTTCTAGCATGGATAGAGGCATGGCTTACCAAAAGAAAGCAGAGACTTTCCATTAATGTTGTCAAATCTGAATGGGGACTGGTCACTAGTGGCGTTCCACAAGGATCAGTATTAGGCCCATTGTTGTTTATAATTTACATTTATGACCTTGATGAAGGAATTGCAAGTGACATGAGCAAATTTGCTGAGGATACAAAAATAAGCCGTAGGATTCATTCTGAGGAGGATACCAGTGAACTACAAGAGGATTTGGACAAATTAATGTCTTGGTCTGAAAAGTGGCAGATGAAGTTCAATGTGGACAAGTGCGGGATTCCCCAGTGGAAGTAGGTCATACCCAAAGAGATGGGTTAGTTGTAGTAGTAGCTGTCGTTGCCGTGAAGGTTATGTACAGGTCCTCAGACATTGCATCATCATGGGATCTTGATTCTGAGGACCTGTACATAACCTTCACGGCAACGACAGCTACTACTACAACTAACCCATCTCTTTGGGTATGACCTACTTCCACTGGGGAATCCATCCTATGCCCTCGTCTGCTACACGTCCTTTTCCACCTGACGTTAGTATATAAGCGTCAGCATCCTTGCCTCTGCTCCACAAACTCCACGACTTCGGTGCTGTTCACACCACTCCAAGGCCGAGGGACTGATAACCTCATCTTTTGTATATAGTTCTACTGTCTTCAAACAATGTCCTAGAATTTGTATTGATAAAGCCACTGGATGGCGAAACGTTTACAATAAAGACACCCAGATGTTGCACATGTATAAGCTTGTTCCTTTCTAGGTCCTCCACCACTCTTCTCCTGATAATCTTCTCCATGACTTTGCATACTATACATGTCAGTGACACTGGTCTGTAGTTTAATGTCAAGCGTCTATGTCCTTTCATAAAAATTGGGACTACATTTGCCGTCTTCCACATCTCAGGTAGTTGCCCTGTTTCAATAGATGTGTTAAAGATTATTGTTAGTGGCACACGCAGCATCTCTGCTCTCTCTCTCAGGACCCACGTAAAGATGTTGTCTGGTCCCATCACTTTTGAGGTATCTAGTTCACTTAGCTTCTTCACCTCCACCTCGGTTGTGTGTATTTTGTTCAGCACTTGTTCATGTACCTCACTGTTCCGGCTTTCTGGAATACTGTCTGTCTCCACTGTTAATATTTCTTTAAATCTCACGTTGAACTCCTCACGTACTTCTCAGTCGTTTCTTGTGGGTATGAAGTGTGGGTTCTATTGGGTTAGTTTGTTTGGTTGCAGTGTGGTTGTCGAGGTTAGGATCTTCTGTAGGTGGTTCTGAGGGAAGTTGTGTTTGATCTTCCTCCTGAGTCTGGGTTCCACTGCCCTTCTCCATCCAAGCCTATCTTTCCTCCTCGCATCTTTGTACCCTCTCTCTCAGTTTTTATCTTCTCATGTTCTCTTGCAGTCGAGGTACACCTGCTGGTAAGTTGGTGTGTCCCTTAGTCATGCTTTCTCCTGCAATATCCTGTTTGGCGGTGTTTCTGACCTGAAAAACACTTTGACTGGACAACTTCTTCCTCTTGTGAACCCCCCTATTCTCAGAAAATTTGTTAACTGGGTCATGGGTCATACCGTCCTCTCCTATTGCTTTCGTGATACTTTCAATCCCTTTTTCTCACCCTGTTGTCTTGATTCATAATTTTTCCCTACGACCTCCTGAAGTCCATGAACAAAGATTGACTTCTCCCTTTCATCCTCCCACTGCATTTCCATTCGTATCTCATGATCCAATTTCATTACCTTCATTGCAGCTTTTCTTTCTTCGGTCCCCTCTCGGTCTGTTCTCCCTGTACCTAATGGCCTGTTATGCTAAAAAACGATATTTTATTGCATTTTTTGACGATTCAAGGCATTTTCACGGATTTTCTGAAAAACTATTTTTTTAGATAAAATATACCTATGAGTAAGCTTCCTAAAAGAAAATCATAAAATTTTGCTTACTTTTCCCATAAATTTCAATCCTTGACTTTTCCCAGGCATCTCTGTGGTCTGATAGGGCCTCTACATATAGCTTCATTTCCTTCGGTCCCCTCGTTTGCTACTGGTGTACTCCTCGTCTTTTCCCGGGTTCCATGATGGTCTGGTAGGGCGTCTGCATATACCATAACTCCTTCGTTTCCTTCGGTCCCATCATTTGTTATTCATGTACCAGTTCCTGATGTCATGCCTGTTCTGCTGTTCAATTCTTTAGACTGTTTCAGCATTTTCAAATCCACCTCTAAGTTCCGTATCCAAGCCTCTGCAACTGTGGCTTGTAGCTCTGACTTCTTGCTCTCTGAGAAATTAGACACATATGCAACACTTGGGTATCTTTATTGAGGAAACGTTTCGCCATACAGTGGCTTCATCAGTCCATACAAAGGAGAATCGTGAAGAACAGGAGTTTGAGGGACTGATTACCTCAAACTCCTCCTGTTCTTCACGATTCTCCTTTGTATAGACTGATGAAGCCACTGTGTGGCGAAACGTTTCCTCAATAAAGATACCCAAGTGTTGCATATGTGTCTAATTTATCAACTCGTCGGTTCTCTGAACCATTCATCTAATTCTTGCTCTCTGCAGCCATCCGCTCCTCCATTATATTGCTGAGGTCTTCTAGCCACCTTTCCCACTCTTGTTTCCTTTTCATGAGCTCTGCTCCCCATTCTTCCTTACCAGGCTCTTCCTCAGATCCCCTGGGTTTCTGTCCTAGTCTCTGGTATCCCATTTTTTTCCTAGATACCACAAAATGTAAAACTTATGTATTTTGTGTGATCGTTTGTGGTGTGTGTGTACTCACCTAATTGTGGTTGCAGGGGTCGAGACTCAGCTCCTGGCCCCGCCTCTGCGCTGTCCGCTACTGTGTGTGTGTGTGTGTGTGTGTGTGTGAGTGAGTGTTTGTGTGTGTGTTTGTGTGAGTGTGTGTGTGTGTGTGTGTGTGTGTGAGTGAGTGTTTGTGTGTGTGTTTGTGTGAGTGTGTGTGTGTGTGTGTGTGTGTGTGTGTACTCACCTAATTGTACTCACCTAATTGTGGTTGCAGGGGTCGAGACTCAGCTCCTGGCCCCGCCTCTGCGCTGCCCGCTACTGGGTATCTGCTCTCCCTGCTCCATGAGCTTTATCATACCTCGTCTTAAAACTGTGTATGGTTCCTGCCTCCCCTATGTCTTTCTCTAGACTATTCCACTTCCTGACTACTCTGTGGATGAAGAAATGCTTCCTAACATCCCTTTGACTCATCTGAGTCTTCAGCTTCCAGTTGTGTCCCCTTGTTTCTGTGTTCCCTCTCTGGAACATCCTGTCACTGTCTACCTTGTCAATTCCCCGCAGTATTTTGTATGTCGTTATCATGTCTCCTCTGACCCTTCTTTCCTCCAGTGTTGTTAGTCCTATTACCCTCAGCCTTTCTTCATAGGACAGACCCCTGAGCTGTGGAACTAACCTTGTCGCAAACCTTTGCACTTTCTCTAGTTTCTTTACGTGCTTGACCAGGTGTGGGTTCCAGGCTGGTGCTGCATATTCTAGTATGGGCCTGACGTACACGGTATACAGTGTCTTGAACGATTCCTTGTTAAGGTAACGGAACGCTAATCTTAGGTTCAGTCGCCATATGCTGTGTGTGTGTGTGTTTTAGTTAGTACATTGTCCTAGGCACATGTCGATTGACACTGGCCTGTTGTAGTATGTGTGTGTGTGTGAAACACTGAATGTTCTCGCCGAATGACCGCCTCCGTGTGAAGGAGTTACCATAGCCTGTGTGTATGTGTGTGTGTGTATGTGTGTGTGTGCGTGTGTTTCTTTAGGCAATTCTGAGACTAGATGTCTTCTCATATTCAGCAGATACTCTATGATTCATGTATTTTCTGGTGGTATGTTGGGAGTGAAGTTTTCTGCAAGATCGTCTTGAGTGCGATCATGCAAGTAACAAACAGGTTTTGACTTGGCAAGATTTAAATTTTGATGAGAGGTGATGCCGTTGTGGTGGAAAGTGAGTGTGGCTTCACCAGGATGAAGTCAACACTGAGTTAGCTGCCGGAGCTAAAATTGTGCTGTTTCAAAGTAACCCCAGGGAAGCTGCACGACAGACGTTCAGTGACGCATAACTACGTCTTTCAGTGCTGGAACAGACGACAGGAAAGACGAGGGTAACACGGGTAAGAGGAGACATGAAGGAAGAAAGACAAGGAGGGAGAGAGACACACAAGGAGGAAGGAAAGGATTAAGTTGAGCTAGAATGAGAGGAAGATTGACTAACATAAGATACCGCTGGTATCACATCGACAAGTTTATTAGTGCTGGATTAAAACCACTGTAAAACAAAAGAGAGATAATAAAATTGTATTTTTTTTAAGTTTTTAAATGTAACATGTAGATAGATAAGTAAAAAACAGAGATGAAAAATAAAGTTGAGAGAGGAGGCTGTCAACAAGAAGCCGAAAACTTTCTCAACTCCAGGATGGTAAGATGCTGACCCAGGATGACCCAGAACACTACTCCAGGATGGTAACTTTATGACCCAGGATAACCCAGAACACTACTCCAGGGTGGTAACTTTATGATCCAGGATGACCCAGAACACTACTCCAGGATGGTAACTTTATGACCCAGGATGACTGAGAACACTACTCCAGGATGGTAACTTTATGACCCAGGATGACTGAGAACACTACTCCAGGATGGTAACATGACCCAGGATGACTGAGAACACTACTCCAGGATGGTAACATGACCCAGGATGACCCAGAACACTACTCCAGGATGGTAACATTGTAATATATTCACATAAAACACTACGTTTTTTGTACAAAGATTAATAATTTCTAAATAACTAAAAAAACATTTCTCTGTGCGGTGGAGACACTCTAGTAAAAGAATACAGTTTTTGCATTGACACTCGAAATTTAACGATATGAGATCGTCGGTGTTGCTAAGAAGAAAGGGACAACTTCAGTAGTATGAACACCATGATGACCAGACTGTGATGCAAAGGTCTTCATTTTGCTAATTCTTCTTCGTTCGAGATCTCTTCGACAAGAATATCTTGGCCACAGTGAGTGGTCCTTGAAACTTCTTGAGGTGTATCAGACAAAAAAACTTGAGGAATTGTTGTCTGTTCATCCGGCAGGATTATTTTAATGCCGCCACTTTCTGTAATTGGTGAGTCTTTTTTTTTCCATCTTTCAGAGAACTGTGTGACTACAACACTGAATTGATTCCAGACACACAGTTGGCAATGAATCATGATAAATGTTATCGACAACACTCACTGGGAGAAGCCCACGACAGAGATCAAGAGGAAGGAAAATTTACCTCAGTAGAGAAGTGACTAGGTGCCGACTGTGCTAGCTGCGCTCAAGATACTGAATACAGTTGAAGTTGACTGACAGACTGTACAAGTGTGTCCACAGCCTCCTGGCTTCTGAACAGTGAGTAGAGGAAGAAACCATTGCATATAGGTAATGGCGTTTCCTTGGAAGTCTGAGGGTTTTTTCATCTTCAAACTACTATTGAAAATTGTCAGCTGAGCAATGCTGAACGTTGACTGCTGTTCTTGGTTTAGAAAGACACGTAAGCAAACACTAGGATATATTTATTAGAAAACGTTTCGGTCCTGGGACCTTGATCACTTCTAACACACAGAGATTGAAAGACATTATGTATAGGTGGAGAGTGAGGTGTGAGTGACGCTGGTGACCTGAAGAATGCAGTCTTGGGATGAGGACGGGTAGACGATGAGATCATGTGACTCCTGTGTTGGTGGAGCTTTACTGCTTGAGTATAATGTATGCTAATGTTTTAGAAATTTCGTTGTTTCCAGTGTTACATTCTATTGTGTCGCTGACGGCGATTAGCGAGGCTTCTAGACACCGTCGGCGTCTGAGGTCTGGTTCAGTGAGAACGAGTTGTGCCTCATCCCAGTTCATCAAATGTCCCGTGGAGTCTCTGTGGAGGACACAGGCGTACCTTAAATCGTCTCTGTTACTGGCACTTCGATGCTCGTTCAGGCGGACCGCAAAATCTCTGCCTGTTTTGCCTACATATTTCTTGGGACAGAATCCGCAGGGGATGGTGTAGACACCTGCTGTGGAAGTTAGAGGTGTGGGGCTGCGTTTCGTAGTGAGGTCTTTGATAGATGATGTGTGTATGGTGGAAACATTGATGTTACTCTTAGCAAGTGCCCGGCGAGTATTCGTGGCAACATCACCACATGGGAGCACTATGAACTGCTTAGAGGGCTGTTCCATGGGCGATTTGTTGAGGATATCTTGTGCCTTGAGTCAGCAATCCCGGATGAAGAAAGATGGAAACTGAAGACGTGTAAAGGCTTGTGGTATGTAAATACATTCTTCTTCAAGAATACAAGGGCTGGAGATGCTAAGAGCTCTCAAGAAGAAGCCAATGAGGACTCGTTTTCTAATAAATATGTCATAGTGTTTGCTTACGTGTCTTTCTTAAACCATCTTGTTGGTATTTATTATCAAGGTTTATACCACTGCTGTTCATCAATGTTAGTATCACATGATAGGCCATGGGTGATCATCCCATGATGATTGTTGACATTCAAATATGAACCCATAATTCTCGAAAGAGAATACATTTTTATTATCATTTGTAAATGTGTAGTCTCATGGCGGCATAAATGAAACTCCAGCTAGTGTTTTGTAGTCACTAGATGCAGTAACCAAAAAAAGATATCGTAGCAATATCATTCATACTTTCGTTGGTCACAGGCATAACTTCAAATCTTTGTCCCTCTCGAAGAATAGAATACTTCTGAAGCACAACCTTCATCAACTTAGTATAGTCAATCCCATCACTGTGTACGTGTAAATACTTCCGGCAACAAGCTTCTTCACTGACGTCTTTCAATGAGGAGGTGAAATGTTTTTATCAATCGCAGCCAATATTTCCTCAAAAGCACGATGTTGGACAGTCGATTTTTTCTATTTCCCTTCATCATAGCATTGTATCGAAGCAAGAATCCACAAAACAGCTTGAGCGATATTTAAGTTCGTCTGCCATACAATCTCCAATTGCATCATTGTGGAGAATATGATCTTCATTCATTGCTCATGCCTTCTGCTTGACTTCATCGGTAAGCATAACCTCAGAACTACAGTCTCTGGCATTCCGACTCATCTTGGCATTTTTGTAGCATAAGTAAATTTGCTGATGACACCAAAATAGGCCGTCCAATTCATTCAAACGAGGACATTAGAGCACTCCAGGATGATTTGAATAGACTGATGCAGTGGTCGGAGAAGTGGCAGATGCAGTTTAATGTAAACAAATGCAAAGTTCTAAATGTTGGGCAGGACAATAACCATGCCACATATAAGCTGAATAATATAGATCTTATTACTTGTAATTGCGAGAAGGATTTAGGAGTTCTGGTTAGTAGTAATCTGAAGCCTAGACAACAGTGCATAAGTGTTCGCAATAAAGCTAACAGAATCCTTGGCTTCATATCAAGAAGTATAAATAACAGAAGTCCTCAGGTTGTTCTTCAACTCTATATATCTTTGGTTAGGCCTCATTTAGATTATGCTGCACAGTTCTGGTCACCGTATTACAGAATGGATATAAATGCACTGGAAAACGTACAGAGGAGGATGACAAAGTTGATCCCATGTATCAGAAATCTTCCCTATGAGGATAGACTGAGGGCCCTGAATCTGCACTCTCTAGAAAGGCGTAGAATTAGGGGGATATGATTGAGGTGTACAAATGGAAAACAGGAATAAACAAAGGGGATGTAAATAGCGTGCTGAAAATATCCAACCAAGACAGGACTCGCAGCAATGGTTTCAAGTTGGAAAAGTTCAGATTCAGGAAGGATATAGGAAAGCACTGGTTTGGTAATAGAGTTGTGGATGAGTGGAACAAACTCCCGAGTACCGTCATAGATGCTAAGACGTTGTGTAGTTTTAAAAATAGGTTAGATAAATACATGAGTGGGTGTGGATGGGTGTGAGCTTGTACTAGGTCAGATGCAGTGCTCCTTCCTTAAGTGAATGTAACCTGACCTGTACTAATTCCTTAAGTGGAAGTGACCTGACCAGGTGGTCGGCTGGACAATTATATGAGTGGGTGCGGTTGGGTGTGAATTGGTCCTGACTAGGTTGTGCTACTAGGTCAGATGCAGTGCTCCTTCCTTAAGTGAATGTAACCTGACCTGGCTGGGTCGGGGCATTGGCTTAAGCCGTTGGAGATTTGGACCTGCCTCGCATGGGCCAGTAGGCCTGCTGCAGTGTTCCTTCTTTCTTATGTTCTTATGTTTCTTGGCTTGAACAATAGCTAGGAGATACTGTAACCTGTCCTGTCGAAAATTCCGCCGGCAGTTCTTGTGCCATCTGACTTTCTAGTTGGTGATGATTTCAAAAGACATAAATTAGATGTCAGTCGTTCTATAACAACTACCCTAGCACATCCCTATAATTGAACGTCAGTGGGAAAGGTTTCATAAACCCTGATGCTTTTATTTTTTACCGATAGCTGGTCATCAATTAAGGTCACTGTAGATGATATCTGACATAGCAGGCATTGTGTTTAATCCATTTCGATAAACCTTCATAAAGAATATGTGAAAAAGATAAAGAATTACATTAAATGAAGTTAAATTGGTACAACAGCGCTTTCACACAGCCTACAGTACAATAATATGGGAAATAAACACCAAAATCAAACCTAACTCTTAACAATGCTGATGTAGTGAGCGTGAATGCATAAAGAAAATGCAAGTTGCGATTCAGAAAGAGTGCCAGAGTGCCAGAGTACTGCCCAGGAAATTTACCTAGTGAAGTCAGAAATGAGCATATTATTTAATCTTTCTCCATGGTATATTAACCTACGATGATCATTCGGGTCTAATTTGAAAACTAATAAAGCACTGTAAAATGTTTGTTTTAAAATATTTTTCAATGTATGCGACTGTATGTATGTGGCTGAGATGGAATTTATTAATAAAAATTGATAAAATCTGAATACTCATGCTTAAAATATATGAAATGCTTGATCATTTACGTTTTTATCTTATCTGCTTGCTATATATTACAATGAGAGTGTGTCATTTTTATAGGCCTACTGAGTTTTGAGTGAGGGGAGAGGTTCCCGTGGAGAGCCTAAGGGAAATTATTTTAACTCTCCCTAGGGCTCGATTATTCTTGAGTCAAGAAATTAGCCAAGCATCATGTGCAAACTCACGCCGTGCAAGTGCCCAGCTGCAAGTGTGAGGTGAGGCAGATGTGTCAGGTTACTGAAAGTAACTTGTACTAGCAAGTGTGAGGTGAGGCAGATGTGTCAGGTTGCTGAAAGTAACTTGTACTAGCAAGTGTGAGGTGAGGCAGATGTGTAGTTACTGAAAGTAACTTGTACAGCAAGTGAGTGAGGCAGATGTGTAAAGGTTCTGAAAGTAACTTACTAGCAGGTGAGGTGAGGCAGATGTAGTTCGAAAGTACTTGCTAGCGTGTAAGGTGAGGCAGTGTTCAGGTTGCTGAAAGTAACTGTACTAGCTTGTGAGGTGAGGCAGATGTCAGGTTGCTAAAGTAACTTGTACTAGCAAGTGAGGTGAGGCAGATGTGTTGGATTACTGAAAGTAACTTCTGACAGCGTGAGGTGAGGCAGATGTGTCAGGTTGCGAGTAACTTTGTACTTAATGTGAGGTGAGGCAGATGTGTCAGGTTGCTGAAAGTAACTTGTACTAGCAAGTGTGAGGTGAGGCAGATGTGTCAGATTACTGAAAGTAACTTGTACTAGCAAGTGTGAGGTGAGGCAGATGTGTCAGGTTACTGAAAGTAACTTGTACTAGCAAGTGTGAGGTGAGGCAGATGTGTCAGGTTACTGAAAGTAACTTGTACTAGCAAGTGTGAGGTGAGGCAGATGTGTCAGGTTGCTGAAAGTAACTTGTACTAGCAAGTGTGAGGTGAGGCAGATGTGTCAGATTACTGAAAGTAACTTGTACTAGCAAATGTGAGGTGAGGCAGTTGTGTCAGGTTACTGAAAGTAACTTGTACTAGCAAGTGTGAGGTGAGGCAGATGTGTCAGGTTACTGAAAGTAACTTGTACTAGCAAGTGTGAGGTGAGGTAGATGTGTCAGGTTACTGAAAGTAACTTGTACTAGCAAGTGTGAGGTGAGGCAGATGTGTCAGGTTACTGAAAGTAACTTGTACTAGCAAGTGTGAGGTGAGGCAGATGTGTCAGGTTGCTGAAAGTAACTTGTACTAGCAAGTGTGAGGTGAGGCAGATGTGTCAGGTTACTGAAAGTAACTTGTACTAGCAAGTGTGAGGTGAGGCAGATGTGTCAGGTTGCTGAAAGTAACTTGTACAAATAAGAGATGGGATGCATTTAAGCAAGACTTAAGTAACCATACCACGGGTGGGGTTCGAACCCGCGGTCAGAGAGTCTCAAAACTCTAGACCGTCGCGTAAACCATTGGGCCAGCTAGCTTCAATAAGATTCATCCAATTAGGTATATTTCTACCTTCCTATGGTGTAGAAATATACCTAGTTGGATGAATCTTATTGAAGCAAGCTGGCCCAGTGGCTTACGCGACGGTCTGGAGTTTTAAGACTCTCTGACCGCGGGTTCGAACCCCACCCGTGGTATGGTTTGTTTGTAATCGTGTCATTACGATTTCGTGAGTTATATTGAAGACTTAACTACCATGGGCCAGTATGCATGTTCTCCAGCTTGTTAATGTCCACTCATGTGATGACACATTCTAACATGGATAACAATCACTCATGTGACGACACATTCTAACATGGATAACAATCACTCATGTGACGACACATTCTAACATGGATAACAATCACTCATGTGACGACACATTCTAACATGGATAACAATCACTCATGTGACGACACATTCTAACATGGATAACAATCACTCATGTGACGACACATTCTAACATGGATAACAATCACTCATGTGACGACACATTTAACATGGATAACAATCACTCATGTGACGACACATTCTAACATGGATAACAATCACTCATGTGACGACACATTCTAACATGGATAACAATCACTCATGTGACGACACATTCTAACATGGATAACAATCTTTAAACAAAAACTTGGAAACACTGAAGCTTCCAGACCTTCGTGTGACTGTTTCCGTTGTGGCAATTAACAAAGCCTCAAGCAACAGCCGCCTTTGTCGGTCGTTTTCGTGGGTGCCAGTCGTGCCTCAATAAACTTTATTAAGTGTCCAGGTGTTTTCGTGTCCACGAATTCAAATTTCCAATGATGTAGCGATTTCTCTCACATGCTTCCTGCGTCATCCTCAACACGGTGTAATGTATACGTCTGTGCACGTCCAAGGCTGCGTCATCCTCAACACGGTGTAATGTATACGTCTGTGCACGTCCAAGGCTGCGTCATCCTCAACACGGTGCAATGTATACGTCTGTGCACGTCCAAGGCTGCGTCATCCTCAACACGGTGTAATGTATACGTCTGTGCACGTCCAAGGCTGCGTCATCCTCAACACGGTGTAATGTATACGTCTGTGCACGTCCAAGGCTGCGTCATCCTCAACACGGTGTAATGTATACGTCTGTGCACGTCCAGGGCTGCGTCATCCTCAACACGGTGTAATGTATACGTCTGTGCACGTCCAAGGCTGCGTCATCCTCAACACGGTGTAATGTTACGTCTGTGCACGTCCAAGGCTGCGTCATCCTCAACACGGTGTAATGTATACGTCGTGCACGTCCAAGGCTGCGTCATCCTCAACACGGTGTAATGTATACGTCTGTGCACGTCCAAGGCTGCGTCATCCTCAACACGGTGTAATGTATACGTCTGCACGTCCAAGGCTGCGTCATCCTCAACACGGTGTAATGTATACGTCTGTGCACGTCCAAGGCTGCGTCATCCTCAACACGGTGTAATGTATACGTCGTGCACGTCCAAGGCTGCGTCATCCTCAACACGGTGTAATGTATACGTCTGTCACGTCCAAGGCTGCGTCATCCTCAACACGGGGTAATGTATACGTCTGTGCACGTCCAAGGCTGCGTCATCCTCAACACGGTGTAATGTATACGTCTGTGCACGTCCAAGGCTGTCATCACTCAACACGGTGTAATGTATACGTCTGTGCACGTCCAGGGCTGCGTCATCCTCAACACGGTGTAATGTATACGTCTTGAGTCCAGGCTGCGTCATCCTCAACACGGTGTAATGTATACTTCGCACGTCGTGCGTCATCCTCAACACGGTGTAATGTATACGTCTGTGCACGTCCAAGGTTATCTCTTGATTTTCTGCACAATTTTGTTTTCTCTTAAAGCCATTAAGGTCTGTCATCATTTTTGTATTTCCCGGTGAGAACCAATTGAAAGTTGTTTTGCCAGACATCATCAATAAGCAACTCTCAAATTTACACAACTGATTTTCTTGCACCAGTCGCCTACAATACCTCTCAAGAATAAGAAGGATTTATCATATGAACTCTGTGACCAAATTTTTTTTTTATTTATAATTAATAATATCTGATTGTCACCAGTTACTAATTCGGGAATTAACGGAATAAGGTTATGATAAATAATAAGTGTAATATAATGATCAATGAAAATTAATAATGGCTGTCAGTTATTACTAATATGTACTGCCACCATCACTGTCATATAATAATTAATAAAGATTTAACTGCTGCTAATATTAGCTGCTGTTAATATTAGTATATAAGCATATCGACATATTCAGTAGATATGTGCCATCCTTCACTATATGACAGGGCCACTATTGTCTCAATATTTCAAGATCGAGTTAACAGATATGATTATATGAACCCATTTATAAATATACTTATGAACCACGCATATATTATGCATATTCTGTCCAGGGAAAATGAAAATTGACTCTTAAAGAATTAAGTTATAATCGAATACAATATTACAATAAATGCTGTTATCCCCCTTTCTATTATCCTAAAGGCCCATAAATATGTTCATGAAAATTAATGCAGAATAATCTACAATTCACACTAAACAAATGTCAATAGTCCTGGTAACCTGCATAAATATTTACATACAGGGACACAAAATACAAAGGATAAACCATCACCATCAAGTGGAAGTCATTTTATGCCTTAGACCAGACTCAGGGAAAAAATGTTTCCTGACAAACCTTACCTAACCTAACCTTGGCACACGATAACAATTCAATACTCCTTCCTCCCACACCTTCCCTGCCCTGCATCCTTACATTTTATAAAAAATCACGAATGTTTTTGTCAATAGTATGAGGTCATTTTCAGCACAAAAATAAATAGCACCAGCCTCTAAGGTTGTCAGAATAATTAAAATATATTTAGGCCTCCAACATTGATACACAATATCAATGAACTCTAAATGATTCCCTTACTTTACTATCGGGCAAATTGCGCTTCTTAAAATAAGGTTAGGTAAGTTTTCTAAGGTTCTTTTGGTACAAAATATCTTTAAATTTTACAGAGGACTTAATTTTAAACTAGTTCTTGCTAATTGAATCGTTCTATAAGAATCAGAAAATCCTGCACATATGTAATGTCACATTCAAAACAAATACTAAATACAAAATTCAATAATGAAAAATACCTACTTTATTCTCTGACAAAAACTGCACATTCCAAATTTAAACTTCAAAATGTTCATACACAACTTACTTTACAACCACCATATACCCTTGCAGCCTCAACCACCATATACCCTTGCAGCCTCAACCACCATATACCCTTGCAGCCTCAACCACCATATACCCTTGCAGCCTCAACCACCATATACCCTTGCAGCCTCAACCACCATATACCCTTGCAGCCTCAACCACCATATACCCTTGCAGCCTCAACCACCATATACCCTTGCAGCATCAACAACCATATACCCTTGCAGCCTCAACCACCATATACCCTTGCAGCCTCAACCACCATATACCCTTGCAGCCTCAACCAGCATATACCCTTGCAGCCTCAACCACCATATACCCTTGCAGCCTCAACCACCCTTGCAGCCTCCTCTGATTGTCACAGAATAACCTAACCTTAATAAGGAAATAACTAACAATCACCGAATATTAACAATATATCTTAACAAAACATAGCAATCTAGCTACCTCGGTCACAGCACCATCCAGGAAAGCTTTCCCGTATTCCATTACCACAATTCCCTCTACCTCAATGCACGTAAACACAATATAGGAGAGGTCATAAAATTTCAGTGCAGCAAAATACAATAACATGCATGCGTGTATGTATGTTGTGAGAATGAATTTATGTACGTATAAACACTTTAATACGTATACATACATGTGTAACACACACACTAACAGAGTTAAGTAGTAGAGGCAGGGTAAATACATAGCTTTAAGAAGAGGTACGATAAGGCTCTTTGAGCCGGGAAAGAATAGACCTAATAGCGACCAGCGAAAAGGCGGGGCCAAGAGCTGTGAATCGACCCCTGCAACCACATATAGGTGAGTACACACATACACACACACACAGTTACCTTAACAAGGAATCGTTCAAGACACTGTACACCGTGTACGTCAGGCCCATACTAGAATATGCAGCATCAGTCTGGAACCCACACCTGGTCAAGCACGTCAAGAAACTAGATAAAGTGCAAAGGTTTGCGACAAGGTTAGTTCCACAGCTCAGGGGTCTGTCCTATGAAGAAAGGCTGAGGGTAATAGGACTAACAACACTGGAGGAAAGAAGGGTCTGAGGAGACATGATAACGACATACAAAATACTGCGGGGAATTGACAAGGTAGACAGTGACAGGATGTTCCAGAGAGGGAACACAGAAACAAGGGGACACAACTGGAAGCTGAAGACTCAGATGAGTCAAAGGGATGTTAGGAAGCATTTCTTCAGCCACAGAGTAGTCAGGAAGTGGAATAGTCTAGAGAAAGATATAGTGGAGGCAGGAACCATACACAGTTTTAAGACAAGGTATGATAAAGCTCATGGAGCAGGGAGAGCAGAGACCCAGTAGCGGACAGCGAAGAGGCGGGGCCAGGAGCTGAGTATCGACCCTTGCAACCACAATTAGGTGAGTACAATTAGCTTAAGAAGAGGTGTGATAACGCTCAGGGAGCAGGGAGTGAGTGATCTACTAGCGACCAGTGAAGAGGCGGGGCCAGGAGCTATTATTCGACCCCTGCAACCACAAATTAGGTGAGTATACACAAACACACACACACCAAGTGCAAAGTCATGAAGATTAGTGAATGTGGAAGTAGACCGCAGACGGAATACTAACTAGGAGGGCCAAGGGCTGTAAATCTCACTCAAGGAAAAGGATCTTGAGGTGACTATCATACCGAGCACATCTCCCGAGTTTCACGTTAACTAAATAAATGCTGCAGCATATGGGCTCCTGGTAAACAAAAGAACAGCGTTTCGACACCTGAGTAAAGTCATTCAAGACTGTATACCGTGAAGGTCAGGCCCATATTGGAGCACCAGTATGGAACCCACCCAAAGTGCAAAGGTTTGCAACAAGACAAGTCACAGGGGTATCTCCTACGAGAAGAGGTCATAGAGTTGTCAGGAAGTAGAACAATCTGAAGGGTGATGTAGTGGAGGCAGGATCATACATAACTTTAAGAATAGGTAGGCGTAAGCTCATGGAGAGTAGACCTAGTACCGACTAGCGAAGAGGCGGGACCAGGAGCTGCAAATCGACCCCTGCAACCACAACTAGGTGAGTACACACACACAAGAGGCAGTATTCTCTAACTGTGCTCCTAGCATTTAGCGTTCTAGATCTGGTCATAGGAAATAGTCAGCTGTCATTGTGCGTCATAGACAATGAACATACGTACAAGAGTTAACAAGTTTTCCAGGACCTGAAAAGTGTGATAATGTCAAAACATTTACAATTTAAATTTGAATGCGGGAGGTGTGTGAGGGGTAGTAGCAGGTGGTCAACGCTGCTGGGGGCGCTGTGAAGGGTAGTAGCAGGTGGTCAACGCTGCTGGGGGCGCTGTGAAGGGTAGTAGCAGGTGGTCAACGCTGCTGGGGGCGCTGTGAAGGGTAGTAGCAGGTGGTCAACGCTGCTGGGGGCGCTGTGAGGGGTAGTAGCAGGTGGTCAACGCTGCTGGGGGCGCTGTGAAGGGTAGTAGCAGGTGGTCAACGCTGCTGGGGGCGCTGTGAAGGGTAGTAGCAGGTGGTCAACGCTGCTGGGGGCGCTGTGAAGGGTAGTAGCAGGTGGTCAACGCTGCTGGGGGCGCTGTGAAGGGTAGTAGCAGGTGGTCAACGCTGCTGGGGGCGCTGTGAGGGGTAGTAGCAGGTGGTCAACGCTGCTGGGGGCGCTGTGAAGGGTAGTAGCAGGTGGTCAACGCTGCTGGGGGCGCTGTTGACAAGTGATCGCAACAAACAAATAGTAGCAACAGGTCAAGGTTGTGACCTTAATCAGAATAAAGTGTAAATATCAGGTCAGTGATGGCTGTAGTGAGTGATATGAAAAGAAATAAAGATCAAACGAAAAATAGAGTAAATTTTCCGGCGTTGCCAGACGTAAGTTCTGAATATAATATCATATGGTCCTGGTTATGTCCAAAATAATAAAGAAAAACGTGTGACTACCACCATATTGATGGGACTGGGTCACTGACAAAAACTGGAATGTATGATAAGAAGAGCATAAACTAAGTGATATAGACATCGTAGTCATTATCCTAAGGCCACGAGGATTCAACTACGCCTGTCAACTACGACTGTCAACTACGCCTGTCAACTACGACTGTCAACTACGCCTGTCAACTACGACTGTCAACTACGACTGTCAACTACGACTGTCAACTACGACTGTCAACTACGCCTGTCAACTACGACTGTCAACTACGCCTGTCAACTACGACTGTCAACTACGACTGTCAACTACGACTGTCAACTACGCCTGTCAACTACGACTGTCAACTACGACTGTCAACTACGCCTGTCAACTACGACTGTCAACTACGCCTGTCAACTACGCCTGCAAGCGTCGAATTCTCACTTATATGTGGAAATAGTTGGTGTCTTTTTTTTCTTTTTTTTTCTGCCAGCTGGTTGTATAGGATCACTCTCTCTCCCTACCACTGAGTGCTAGGAGATAAAATAGGGGAGCCCTGACAGATTAGTTAGGCATTAAGATAAATAAATAATTATAATAAAATTTTCAGCTACATGAGCACTGACGAGTGTATGTGTCTTTAAAGGATCTCATGTGCGTTAGTGACAATAATAATAACTGTTGTTATAAATAATTAGGAATAGAGAGAAAGGGAAAAACTTAGAAAATTGGAGCAGCAGCCTAGCATAATGTAAACAGTGACTAACTTACAAAAACTGCAGAGTGTATGAGTGTTTTTAAAAGCTCTCATGTGCTTCAACAAATGATATAATAATAATTGTTGATATATAATTAATAAGCATTAGTGTGAGAGATAATTCTATAAACCTTATAAAAGTGGTGTAGCCTAGCATGTTATAAAATGATTTTTCAAATACTTGGGAGATGCTGAGTGTACAGTAGTTGTTTTTATAAAAAATAAACTCACGTACACCAGTAAGTATTATATAATAGTCAATATTAGCATATTTTAATAAGGAATAGAGTGAGAAACATAATCTTCAAAAAAGAGTAGCGTAGCCTACCGAAATAAAGTGAGCCCCCCCCCGTTTTTAAAAAAAAGAGACAAGCGCGTAAACGCACACACACACACACATATGTGCGGGGCCAGGAGCTATGTATCGAGCCCTGCAACCACAAATAGGTGAGTACACAGTAAGGAATCGTTCAAAACTCTGTACAGTGTGTACGTCAGACCCATACTGGAGTATGCAGCACCAGTTTCGAACCCACACCTGATCAAGCACGAAAAGAAATTAGAGAAAGTGCAAATGTTTGCAACAAGACTAGTTCAAGAGCTAAGGAGAATGCCCAACGAAGAAAGATTAATTAAGGGAAATAGGCCTGACGACACTGGAGGACAGTAGGGTTAGGGGAGACATGATAACTGACATGATAACATGATAATGATAACTGACGGGTGGACAGATACAGGATGGGACACATAAACAAGGGGTCACAGTTGGAAGTTGAGGATTAAGATGAGTCAAAGAGATGTTAGGAACCATTTCTTTAGTCATAAAGTTGTCAGGAAGTGGAATAGTCTGGCAAGTGATGCAGTGGAGGCAGGAACCATACTTAGTTTTAAGACGAGGTATGATAAAGCTCATGGAGAGAGAGGACCCAGTAGCGATCAGTGAAGGGGCGGGGCCTGGAGCTATGACTCGACCCCTGCAACCATAAATACATGAGTACAAATAGGTGATTACACACACACACACACACGCAAGCCGTCGGGGTGTGAAGTCACGCGAGCTAAATTGGGTCTTTTCGAGAGGTCCTAGAGGGAATCAGTGCAGCAAATAGGCGTGGGCACAGATCAAAGTGTCATAATAATTTAAAACCAGTAATTAGGGAAATAGGAGTGATCCCAATTGTAACAAATCCAAGTTGTACAAAATCCAAGTTGTGGTTTGCATGAGTCTTCTGGCCCTGATATGCTGACAGCTGTGAGGATAATCCCTGCTCTGGGGAGCTAAATATCATACGTAATTCATAGGTAGGAAGCTAAGTTAGGGTAGTGGTGGAAAAAGGGCGCAGGCACTACAAACCAACTGTACACATGCATACACATGCACACACACATACACTTGGATTAGCAGAAGTATAGGGGTAGTATACCCTATAGTTGTTCTTGTATTAGTGATAATATTATTATCAGTTTCCTAAGTAGTATTACTCTTTTTAGAATTAGTAGATAAACTAGATAGGAAGCAAATTAAGGATGTGGTGGCAAGAGTGCGTATGCGCTGTCAACCAACTGTATACACGCACACATACGCACACACCCCCGGTGGCCTAGTGGTAAAGCTCTCGCTTCACGCACGGAGGGCCCGGGTTCTATTCCCGACGGGGCGGAAACATTTCGAAGTGTTTCCTTACACACACACACACATACATACAACAGGCCTAGTGTCAAGTCGACATGTGCCTAGGACAAAATGGTAACTAACCTCTAAAACCTGAGACGACAGTCCCCTTCCACCCCCTCAGACTCCCCCTTACTAACCCTCTACCACCCTCTACTCTATCTACCTCTCTCTCTCTCCCTCTCCCTCTACCTCTCTCACTCTCCCTCCCTCTCTCTCTCCCTCTCACTCCCCTCTCTCTCTCTCTCCCTCTCTCTCTCCCTCTCACTCCCCCTCTCTCTCTCCCTCCCCTGCCCTCTACCATACTACCTCCACTCTATCTCCCTCCATCCCTTCCCCGTACTAACCCTCTACCACTATTTACTCCCACACTTGACTCACAGCTACCCCTCTCTCTCTCTCCCTCCCTCTCTCTCTATCTCTCCCTCTCACTCTCCCTCTCTCTCTCCCTCTCTCCCTCCCTCCCTTGCCCTCTACCATACTACCTCCACGTTATCTCTCTCCCTCTCCCGTACTTACCCTCTACCACCCTCTACTCCCACACTTGACTCACAGCTACCCCTCTCTCTACCTCTCTCTCTCTCCCTCTCTATCTCCCTCTCTCTCTACCTCTCTCACTCTCTCTCTCCCTCTATATCTCTATCTCTCAGGGGGGTAAGAGGGATCGCACTGCTCGTAAGGAACCATTGGAGATTCGAGGATTTGGAAGGAATGGAGGTGTGTAGAGAAAGGGACTTTATAGTAGGTACCATCCAGTCTGGGGAGCACAAGATAATCATTGCAGTGATGTATAACCCACCACAGAACTGCAGGAGGCCAGGAGAGGAATATGAAGAGAACAACAGAGCAATGGTGAACACTCTGGCGGAGGTGGCAAGAAAAGCGCACTTGAGCAGAGCAAAGTTACTGGTCATGGGCGATTTCAACCACAGGGAGATCAACTGGGAGAACCAGGAATCAGAGTGTTGATCCAGAAACATGGAGAGCAACGATGATGGACGTGGTACTGGAAAACCTGATGCACCAGAGAGAGAGGAGAGGATGAACCAGCAAGGCTGGACCTTGTATTCACCCTGAACAGCTCAGACATTGAGGACATAACACACGAGAGCCCCCTGGGAGCCAGCGACCATATGGCGCTGAGCTTTGAGTACATAGTAGAGTTACAGGTGGAGAGGGAAAACGGTACTGAAAGAGACAAACCAGACTTTAAAAGAGGGGACTATACGGGTATGAGGAATTTCCTATAGGAGGTTCAGTGGGAAAGGGAAATGGAAGGACAGTCAGTAAATGAAATGATGGAATACGTAGCGACAAAGTGCAAGGAGGCAGAGGAACAGTTTATACCCAAGGAAGAAGATTAAATGGGAAGGCCAGAAAGAGACCCTGGTTTAACCAAAGGTGCAGGGAGGCAAAGACTCAGAGTGTCAGAGAATGGAAAACGTACAAAAGGCAAAGAACCCAAGCAAACAAAGAGATTAGTCGCAGAGCTAGAAATGAGTACACACAGGTACGGAGGGAGGCCCAGAAACAGTACGAAAATGACATAGCATCGAAAGTCAAGTCTGACCCGAAACTGATGTACAGTCACATCAGAAGGAAGACACCAGTCAAGGACCAGGTGATAAGGCCGAGGAGAGAACATGAGGAACTCACAAGAAACGAAAGAGAGGTATGTGAGGAGCTCAACTCGAGGTTTAAAGAAGTATTCACAGTGGAGGCAGGAAGGCAGCTGGGTAGACAGGACAGAGTGCATCACCAACAAGGAATGTATCAAGTGCTGGAGGGCATACACACAACTGAGGAGGAGGTGAATCAGTTACTCAGTAACCTTGATACCTCAAAGGCGATGGGTCTGGACAATATCTCCCCATGGGTCCTTCGGGAGGGAGCTGAGGTACTGAGTGTGCCACTTACCATAATATTCAACACATCCCTTGAAACTGGGCAGCTACCTGAGGTATGGAGAAAGGCCAATGTAGTCCCCATCTTTAAAAAAGGAGACAGAAAAGAGGCACTAAACTATAGACCGGTGTCACTTACGTGTATAGTGTGTAAAGTCTTGGAGAAAATCATAAGGAAAAGAATAGTGGAGCATCTGGAAAGGCACAGGATAATCAACGCCACACAGCACGGATTCATGGAAGGCAAATCCTGTGTAACAAATCTCCTGAGTTCTATGACAAAGTAACAGAGGTAAGACAAGAGAGAGAAGGGATGGTTGATTGCATTTTCCTGGACTGCAGGAAGGCCTTCGACACAGTTCCTCATATGAGATTAGTAAAGAAGCTGGAAGACTAAGCGTGTATAACAGGAAGGGCACTGGAATGGATCAGGGAATACCTCACAGGGAGGCAACAACAGGTCATGGTGCGTGATGAGGTATCACAGTGGGCGCCTGTGACGAGCGGGGTACCACAGGGGTCAGTCCTAGGACCAGTGCTATTCTTGGTATATGTGAATAACATGACGGACGGGATAGATTCAGAAGTGTCTCTGTTCGCAGATGATGTGAAATTAATGAGGAGAATCAATTCACATGAGGACCAAGCAGGACTTCAAAGAGACCTGGACAAGCTGGACATCTGGTATAGCAATTGGCTTCTCGAATTTAATCCCACCAAATGCAAAGTCATGAAGATCGGTGAAGGGCAAAGGAAACCGCTGACAGAGTACAGGCTATGTGGACAAAAGCTACAAACCTCGTCAAAGGAGAAAGACCTTGGGGTGAGTATAACACCAAGCACGTCTCCGGAAGCACACATCAACCAGATAATTGCGGCAGCATATGGACGACTGGCAAACCTAAGATTAGCGTTCCGTTACCTTAACAAGGAATCGTTCAAGACACTGTACACCGTGTACGTCAGGCCCATACTAGAGTATGCAGTACAAGTCTGGAACCCACACCTGGTCAAGCACGTCAAGATATTAGAGAAAGTGCAAAGGTTTGCGACAAGGTTAGTTCCACAACTCAGGGGACTGTCCTATGAAGAAAGGTTGAGGGAAATAGGACTAACAACTCTGGAGGACAGAAGGGTTAGAGGAGACATGATAACGACATACAAAATACTGCGGGGAATCGACAAGGTAGATAATGACAGGATGTTCCAGAGAGGGAACACAGAAACAAGAGGGCACAATTGGAAGCTGAAGACTCAGATGAGTCAAAGGAATGTTAGGAAGCATTTCTTCAGCCATAGAGTAGTCAGGAAGTGGAATAGTCTAACAAACGACATAGTGGAGTCAGGAACCATACATAGCTTTAAGACAAGGTATGATAAAGCTCATGGAGCAGGGAGAGAAAAGACCCAGTAGCGGACAGCGAAGAGGCGGGGCTAGGAGCTGAGTCTCGACCCCTGCAACCACAATTAGGTGAGTACACACACACACACACACACGGCCAGTGAAGAGGCGGGGCCAGGAGCTATGACTCGACCCCTCCAACCACAACTAGGTGAGTACAACTAGGTGAGTACACACACACACACGCAAGTAAATGAGGTGACATAATATGTGACAATATGCAAGGAAGCTGAGGAGAGGTTTGTACCCAAGGGTAACAGAAATAACTAGAAGGCCAAGATGAGTCCTTGGTTCCTCGAAGGTGTAGAGAGGCCAAAGCCATGTGTGCTAGAGAATGAAAAAAGTATAGAAGGCAAAGTACCCATGAAAATAAGGAGAGCAGCCGTAGAGCCAGAAATGAATATGCACAGGCAAGACGAGAGGCCCAACGACAATATGAAAATTACATAGCAGCGAAAGCCAAATCTGACCTGAAGTTGTTGTACAGCCACATCAGGAGGAAAACAACAGTCAAGGACCAGATAATTAGGCTAAGGAAGGAAGGACGGGAGATCACAAAAATCGATCGAGAAGTATGTGAGGAGCCCAACATGAGATTTAAAGAAGTGTTCACAGAGGAGACAGAAGGGCTTCCAAAAACACGGTGTTGGATACAATACATACAACCGATGAAGAAGCGAAGAGGCTGCTAAGCGAGCTAGATACCTCAAAGGCGATGGGGCCAGATAACATTTCTCCATGGGTCCTGAGAGAGGAAGCAGAGGCTCTGTGTGCCGCTAACAACAATCTTCAAAATATCTATCGAAACAGGGATACTACCTGAGGAGACAAACACGAAGCATTAAACTACAGACTAGTGTCACTGACATGTATAGTATGCAAAGTCATGGAGAAGATTACTAGGAGAAGAGTGGTGGAGAACCTAGAAAGGAATAAGCTTATCAACGACAGCCAGCACGGTTTCAGGGATGGGAAATCCTGTGTCACAAACGTATTGGAGTTCTATGACAGGGTGACAGCAGTAAAACAAGAGAGAGAGGTGTGGGTATATTGCGTTTTCTGGGACTGTAAGAAGGCTTTTGATGCAGTTCCACTCAAGAGATTAGTGCAAAAGCTGGAGGACCAGACAGGTATAACAGGAAATGCGCTGAAATGGATCAGGGAATACCTGTCGGGAAGACATCAGCGATTCAGTGATGAAGTGTCAGAGGTATATTAGAAAGTATTTCTTTAGTCACAAAGTTGTCAGGAAGTGGAATAGTCTGGGAATTTACGTAAGAGCAGGGGTGCCACTAGCACGTTGAGGGACAACACAATAAGTGTCAGGGGCCCAAGATTGTTCAACTGCCTCCCAGCATACATCAGGGGGATTACCAACAAACCCCTGGCTGTCTTCAAGCAGGCACTGAACAGGCACCTAAAGTCGGTACCTGACCAGCCAGGCTGTGGTTCGTACGTTGGACTGCGTGCGACCAGCAGTAACAGCCTGGTTGATCAGGCTCTGGTCCAACATGAGGCCTGGTCACAGACCAGGCCGCGGGGGCGTTGACCCCTGGAATTCTCTCCAGGTAAACTCCAGGTAAACCAGTGGCAGCAAAGACGCTGGGCCATGACTCGACCCCGGCAACCACATATATGTACTCACCTATTTGTGGTTGCAGGGGTCGAGTCATAGCTTCTGGCCCCGCCTCTTCACTGATTGCTACTAGGTCATCTCTCTCCCTGCTCCATGAGCTTTATCAAACCTCGTCTTAAAACTGTGTATGGTTCCTGCCTCCACTACGTCACTTTCTAGGCTATTCCACTTCCTGACAACTCTATGACTGAAGAAATACTTCCTAACATCCCTTTGACTCATAGGAGTCTTCAACTTCCAACTGTGACCCCTTGTTTCTGTGTCCCCTCTCTGGAACATCTTGTCTCTGTCCACCTTATCTATTCCTCGCAGTATTTTATATGTCGTTATCATGTCTTCCCTAACCCTCCTGTCCTCTAGAGTCGTCAGGCCGATTTCCCTTAACCTTTCTTCGTAGGACAATCCCCTTAGCTCTGGGACTAGTCTTGTTGCAAACCTCTGCACTTTCTCTAATTTCCTGACGTGCTTGACCAGGTGTGGGTTCCAAACTGGTGCTGCATACTCCAGTATGGGCCTAACGTATATGGTGTACAGAGTCTTGAACGATTCCTTAGTGAGGTATTGGAACGCTATTCTTAGGTTTGCCAGCCGCCCGTATGCTGCAGCAGTTATCTGATTGATGTGTGCCTCAGGAGATGTGCTCGGTATTATACTCACCCCAAGATCTTTTTCTTTGAGTGAGGTTTGCAGTCTTTGGCCACCTAGACTATACTCTGTCTGCGGTCTTTTTTGCCCTTCCCCGATCTTCATGACTTTACATTTGGCAGGGTTAAATTCAAGGAGCCAGTTACTGGACCAGGCTTGTAGCCTGTCCAGGTCTCTTTGTAGTCCTGCCTGATCCTCGACTGATTTAATTCTTCTCATTAACTTCACATCATCTGCAAACAGGGACACTTCTGAGTCTATCCCTTCCGTTATGTCATTCACATATACCAAAAACAGTATAGGTCCCAGGACTGACCCTTGTGGAACCCCACTCGTCACAGGTGCCCACTCTGACACCTTGTCACGTACCATGACTCGTTGTTGCCTCCCTGTCAGGTATTCTCTGATCCATTGCAGTGCCTTTCCTGTTACGTGTGCCTGATCCTCTAGCTTTTGCATTAACCTCTTGTGAGGAACTGTGTCGAACGCCTTCTTG
>WNWK01016871.1:0-7500 GCA_009830355.1 Cherax destructor
GTTGGGTCCCTGGTCATGTTGACGTACAGGGCAATGAACAGGCAGACACTGCTGCGCGGTCAGCAGTACATGACCTTCCAGTTTCATATAGAGGTGTTCCTTTCACGGACTATTTTGCGGTCATTGCTACCCACCTTCGCACCGTTGGCAACAACGCTGGTCTGACCTGCTGAATAACAAACTTCATTCTATTAAACCGGTTATAGGTTTCTGGCCCTCTTCTTGTCACCAATGTCGAGGTTGGGAGACTACTCTCTCCCGTCTTCGCATCGGCCACACTCGTCTTACTCACGGGTATCTCATGGAGAGGCTCCCTGCCCCTCTCTGTGAGCATTGTCAGGTTCCAGTGTCTGTTCGACATAACCTGTTGGACTGCCCACTCTATCAACGAGCACGCAGAATTTACCTTCAACGACGTCTTCGCTCTGCGGCCCTTTCTTTACCTTCCCTTCCTGCAGATGGACCCTCCTTTAATCCTGACTCTCTTGTTGACTTTTTGACAGAAACTGACTTACTACACAAACTCTGAAGATTATACCTCTAGCACCTCCCTCAGTCCCTTCTACCTCGATCTCTTGCTACCCTCCACCCCTGCACTACCCACCGCCATCTTGCACTCCATACCCTACTAATCGTCCATCTCCCTCTTACAACTCACTCTCCCTGCATCCTACAATAACCTACAGCGCTGTATAACCCCTGTGGTTTAGCGCTTCTATTTGATTATAATAATAATAATAATTTGCTCTGTCTGTCTCTCTCTCTGTCTCTCTTTGTCTCTCTCTCTCTCTCTCTCTCTCTGTCTCTGTTGCATTTGCTGGACCATTACGACATGGTCTTGGATGCACTTGAAGACAGGCAAAATGTAGATGCAGATAAATGGTTCAGAGAACCGACAAGTTTACAAATTAGACACATGTGCAACACTTGTCGGTTCTGTGAACCATTTATCTACATTCCTGTCTTGGAATCTTCATACAGGGAATTCTACGCTTATAGGCATAACCTACTTCCACCTGTGGATTTGTTCAAGGTGGCGCCGCCTACGACTGCTTCACCTCACCTGTCTGCAGTATATAAGCCCCTTCGCGCACGTGCTGTATTCTTATCTAGATTGATGGACTGATTAGATTGACTCCAGGGTGAGGGACTGATTACCTCAAACTCCTCCAGATCTTCATCATTCTTTGTACTGGACTGATGAAGCCACTGTGTAGCGAAACGTTCCCACAATTTACCATAACGTAGATGAAGTTTACTACACACTGTCTTTGCAAAAACCTTCGACAAATGCGACCATGCGGGTAAGTGCAAAAAAAAAATACTAAGAAGACAACCTAAAGAGGTAGAGTAAACAGAGTGAAATCAGGTATTGCTGCAGTGCCAGGTTCAGTGCCACCAAGGTGGGGTACTCGCTCCAATTTTCTTTCTCACTTATATATGTGACATAGACAGGGACGTAAACTATAGCACTGTGTCTTCCTTTACAGACGGTACTAGAATTTGTATGAGAGTGACATCCACAGAAGACAGCGAACCTCCCAGGTGATATACAACACGCCTCCCAGGTGATATACAACAAGCCTCCCAGGTGATATACAACACGCCTCCCAGGTGATATACAACAAGCCTCCCAGGTGATATACAACAAGCCTCCCAGGTGATATACAACAAGCCTCCCAGGTGATATACAACAAGCCTCCGAGGTGATATAAAACAAGCCTCCCAGGTGATATACAACAAGCCTCCCAGGTGATATACAACACGCCTCCCAGGTGATATACAACACGCCTCCCAGGTGATATACAACAAGCCTCCCAGGTGATATACAACAAGCCTCCCAGGTGATATACAACAAGCCTCCCAGGTGATATACAACAAGCCTCCCAGGTGATATACAACAAGCCTCCCAGGTGATATACAACAAGCCTCCCAGGTGATATACAACAAGCCTCCCAGGTGATATACAACTAGCCTCCCAGGTGATATACAACAAGCCTCCCAGGTGATATACAACAAGCCTCCCAGGTGATATACAACAAGCCTCCCAGGTGATATACAACAAGCCTCCCAGGTGATATACAACTAGCCTCCCAGGTGATATACAACAAGCCTCCCAGGTGATATACAACAAGCCTCCCAGGTGATATACAACAAGCCTCCCAGGTGATATACAACAAGCCTCCCAGGTGATATACAACAAGCCTCCCAGGTGATATACAACAAGCCTCCCAGGTGATATACAACAAGCCTCCCAGGTGATATACAACAAGCCTCCCAGGTGATATACAACAAGCCTCCCAGGTGATATACAACAAGCCTCCCAGGTGATATACAACAAGCCTCCCAGGTGATATACAACAAGCCTCCCAGGTGATATACAACAAGCCTCCCAGGTGATATACAACAAGCCTCCCAGGTGATATATAACAAGGCTCCCAGGTGATATACAACAAGCCTCCCAGGTGATATACAACAAGCCTCCCAGGTGATATACAACAAGCCTCCCAGGTGATATACAACAAGCCTCCCAGGTGATATACAACAAGCCTCCCAGGTGATATACAACAAGCCTCCCAGGTGATATACAACAAGCCTCCCAGGTGATATACAACAAGGCTCCCAGGTGATATACAACAAGCCTCCCAGGTGATATACAACAAGCCTCCCAGGTGATATACAACAAGCCTCCCAGGTGATATACAACAAGCCTCCCAGGTGATATACAACAAGCCTCCCAGGTGATATACAACAAGCCTCCCAGGTGATATACAACAAGCCTCCCAGGTGATATACAACAAGCCTCCCAGGTGATATATAACAAGGCTCCCAGGTGATATACAACAAGCCTCCCAGGTGATATACAACAAGCCTCCCAGGTGATATACAACAAGCCTCCCAGGTGATATACAACAAGCCTCCCAGGTGATATACAACAAGCCTCCCAGGTGATATACAACAAGCCTCCCAGGTGATATATAACAAGGCTCCCAGGTGATATACAACAAGCCTCCCAGGTGATATACAACAAGCCTCCCAGGTGATATACAACAAGCCTCCCAGGTGATATACAACAAGCCTCCCAGGTGATATACAACAAGCCTCCCAGGTGATATACAACAAGCCTCCCAGGTGATATACAACACGCCTCCCAGGTGATATACAACACGCCTCCCAGGTGATATACAACAAGCCTCCCAGGTGATATATAACAAGCCTCCCAGGTGATATACAACAAGCCTCCCAGGTGATATACAACAAGCCTCCCAGGTGATATACAACAAGCCTCCCAGGTGATATACAACAAGCCTCCCAGGTGATATACAACACGCCTCCCAGGTGATATACAACACGCCTCCCAGGTGATATATAACAAGCCTCCCAGGTGATATATAACAAGCCTCCCAGGTGATATATAACAAGGCTCCCAGGTGATATATAACACGCCTCCCAGGTGATATACAACAAGCCTCCCAGGTGATATATAACAAGGCTCCCAGGTGATATACAACAAGCCTCCAGGTGATATCAACACGCCTCCCAGGTGATATACAACACGCCTCCCAGGTGATATACAACAAGCCTCCCAGGTGATATATAACAAGCCTCCCAGGTGATATATAACAAGGCTCCCAGGTGATATATAACACGCCTCCCAGGTGATATACAACAAGCCTCCCAGGTGATATACAACAAGCCTCCCAGGTGATATACAACAAGCCTCCCAGGTGATATACAACAAGCCTCCCAGGTGATATACAACAAGCCTCCCAGGTGATATACAACAAGCCTCCCAGCGAGCTAGTGACAACACTGTGATGGTTAATGAGGACAAATTTCGGTTTCTGTGTTACGGAAGAACTTAGGAAATGAAAACAAAATCGGAGTACAAGACAAACTAAAGCAACTCTATTATTAATAGAACTTAAGTCAAATGTTAGAGACCAGGGAGTGATAATGACAGAAGCTCTCACGTTCAAGAAGCACAGCAATGTTTTCATCTCAGCTGCATGAAAAATTATTGGTTGACAACTAGAAATTTCCAAAACAGGGATGGCAGCACTCGTTCTCTTTAAGAGGGAATTTTGCTGTGTACTAAAGGCTCACTTCAAGGCAGGAGAAATTGCTTAGCTGCAAAATATACAGAGAACCTTCAAAGCTCGTGTAAATTCAGTCAGTCCCTTAAATTACTGCTTAAAACCCCTCGAACTGTACTTCTTAGAACGTAGACGAGTACGATGCGTCATAATCTACACCTGGAAGATACTGGAGGGATTGGTACCAAACCTACACACAGAAATTACTACTTAAGAACACAAGAGTATTGGCAGACAGTGCAGGATACCTCCAGTGAAAAGCAGGGGAACGATGAGTACACTAAGAGAGCTCAATAAGTGTAAAGGAACCATGACTCTTTGGCACCTTCCCTTCATGCGTAAGAGTGATTATCAACACTCTCCTGGTTGTTTTTAAGAGGGAATTCGACAACTTCCTCAAAACTGTTCCTGATTGTGGCGCATACATTGGAGTGTGGGAGGCGGGCACTAACAGCTTAACTGATCAGGCCCGCTTCCAGAAGGCCTGGTGCGGGATCGGGCCGTGAGAGCGATGATCTCTGGAAATGAATTTAGGTAACTTTCAGGTACCATTGAAAGAATGTAGAAATGTAGAATGAAGAATTAAATTAAGAGTTCCTATCTTTATTTACAAGCTAAGAGGTGTTGCCTACCTGAGCTCATTTGAAAACATTACCTAGCATTACTTTTATTCATCTTCAATTGTAATGAAGCATACAACCGGGGAACAGCATGAAGTCGGAGCCAACTGTTGGCCACAGATTTCATTTGATCATTTTATTTTATTTCATTGTTTTTATGTTGTATGAACATGTTCCAGACTAGAATCATTCTTTCCAAATTCAAATAATTCTTTCCAGACTCGAATCATTCTTTCCAGACTCGAATCATTCTTTCCAGACTCGAATCATTCTAGGGATGAATAATCTCAGGTGAAGTGATGTTCTTGAGAAGGGTACAGCCAGGGTATAGTTATTGTTTGCTATTCGTCTTGTTATATAGAAGCTGTCTTCTTGTTGTCCTTGACAATATTGATCTTGTACCCAACAGTAAAGTCACCCACATCCCTCCGGTGTTTTAAGGCTTTGCTGAAATGACAGGTCTGCCCAGACCTGGTCCAGGCGAGAGATGAGTCGTCTTAATCGGTTCTCTATTATGTCCAGAAGTCATAGGTGAGACCGGGGAGGGGTTAGGAATGACAAGAAAATAGTGCCTACTTAAGGTGTAAGTGCACATGTGCCTTATACTGTCAAGCAGGTATGATATATGGCTTAGTGCTTTTAGCTTCTTGGTTGCCTTGCTTGCAAAGATATATCGCGGGATTCTTTATGGACAGTTTTGAATCAAATTTCACCTCTAGAATATCCACCTCATCTCCGGGTTCCAATACTCTCCCATTCATTCTTAACACAGCATTAACATCATGGTTCCCAGAGACCAAAATCATCATTTGTGTTTTCTCAAAAGTATATGTATCTTCCCTTTGTTTTTACCAGGCTGATATAGCTACAAGCTGGTGATGTATCTAGAGCAGCTGGCATTTCCTCTCTTGGATAAGTAAATGTCAGAGTGCATTTTTCTGCATATGCATGGGATTCTGGATGAGCCGAAGGTCATTGAGGTTGACATTCCATAACAATGGCATAAGCACACTTTCCTGTACCAGTAGAATGTCTTGTTGATTCTGTCATGTTAAGAACTACTCTTAGAGATCTACCTTGAAGGTAATCACTAAAAAGATGCAATGTTTGCAGTTTCGTCAAAAGTCTCTGGTGTCATACTTGATCAAAAGCACCAGCAATGTCTAGTGTTACTACACAACTGATCTTGGATTCGTCCAGTGACTGATACCACATAGTGGAGAGATTTAACAGTACATCAATAGAACCTTTTCTGAAGCCATATTGGTGGTCACAAAATAGCTAGTTATTGTCGTCAAAAAATGGTGCCAGTTTCCGTGAGACTATTGTCTCAAGAATCTTGGCAGTGATTAACAATAGTAACACTGGTCTGTAGTTGCTAATCTCCACTCTCCTCTTCTTTTTGCGAATAGGGACTACATTTGCCTCTTTCCACAGTGAAGGTCATTTACATTGTGCTAGGCAGTGCTGACAGTGCTCACTTTATCTGACCCTCAGCCTTTTCTTAGTCTTGAAATTTAAGAAGATATATCTTGCCTTATTATCACCTCTGAACACTTCGACAGTTCTTGAGGCTAGCAAAGGAGGTTCTCTATCTGAATCAGAGACTTAAATCTTGGCAGCAAACCCAGATGAAGGCTAATCTGAAGGCTTCGTTACATACTGCCAATGAGGGGTTGGAGATTAAGGACGGCTTTCACTTGGTTAACAACTCTCCTTGGAGAAGAGTATTTCTAGTCCGAAGAAGCAAGCTCCAAGCAAAGGAAAGGCTTATTTTCTTTCTCCCACAGCTAGGTTGTTAGTGATGATTATTCACATCGTTCTCTTGGCATCATCGGTGTCGTAAAGACGGCTCTCTGAACAGATGTGCCAATATAATCTAGAGGTTTGCAGGTGACTATACCTTCCGATAGATCACTCACTACTGAGTCATGGAAGGAGCCAGAGATGTGATTAGTGAAATCAATAAAGTTTTTCATATCAAACGCTGCAACAGATTTATCGAAATCCCTTTGTATGACATGTTGTGTCATCAATAATTACAATATATTGACATTTATGTTGAAGCAAAAGGGACTTTCACATTCGCCATCATGCAGTTGATGAGGTCTGCTTGCTGTCAATGAGGTCTCTCATTGAGGTCTATACCGTGCATATGCTAGCAGTGACATACTAGGCAACAATAATGACCTGAGTATGTACACTTTTGGAAAAGCGTACAGCAACCCTTCCTCCCTGACACTGTCTGTCTCGTCTCATCCATCAGGTGTAGCCAGCAATTCTAACAAAATTTTATGGGTTCACATCGTCCAAAAATGTTTCAATAATGGTAATAATGTCAGGACGATAATTGTTCATGAAACTGTTCATGAGCTCACTAACATTAGTAATGAAGCCTCTGAAGCTGGCAGACATGATGCTGTTAGTCTGGTTCCTCACGTTTGTGTTCAGCTTGACTAAATAGGTGTGTAAGGTGTTATTCCATGAGACAGGAAGGATACCGGGGCACCCACTGGGGCGCAGCTCTCTGGTCTGCTGAACTGAGAGAGGAGTAGTAGCTGGGTAGGTGACGTATAAGTGTGTTCACCAGAACTGAGATTCTGCTGATTTTTCCGAAAATAAATTTCTAAGGAACTGTGATCCTATCTGTCCATTACTTTACTGCATCGACAGCAGTCTTCTTTATTTCCCTGACATCTCGTAAGTAGCTGTCAGCAGTATACCCCCTCCGGTGACAGCGGGAACACTGGCTAGGTGCCTGGGAGAGTGGTCTCCTATTTTCT
>WNWK01016871.1:10000-17500 GCA_009830355.1 Cherax destructor
GTATATCCAGGTGAATGATACTAGTATATCCTGGTGGATGATACTAGTATATCCAGGTGGATGATACTAGTATATCCTGGTGGATGATACTAGTATATTCGGGACCAAAATATCCTGGTGAGTAATACTAGTATATCTTGGATAATTTTACTAGAAAATCCTGGAGCATATTACTAGTATATCCTGCACATTGATACTGGTATATCATAATGCACGGTACTGGTATATTATGATGGATGGTACTTTGCCCCGTGGCCTGCACTGTGCCCCGTGGCCTGGAGGCTAAAGCTCTCGCTTCACACGGAGAGGTCCGGGTTCGATTCCCAGCGAGGGTAGAAACAATGGGCGTGTTTCTTTACACCGAGTGTCTATGTTCACCCATCATTAAAATGGGTACCTGGGTGTTAGTCGACTGGTGTGGGTCGCATCTTGGGACAAAACTTACGTAATTTTCCCGAAATGCTCTGCAGCAGTAACAGTCTGGTTGATCAGACTATGATCCACCATGAGACTGGTCTCAGACACTCGAAACCCTCTCCAGGTAAACTCCAGGTAATAACAAGGGGCTTTCTATATAGTAGTATGTCATTGATGTCAGCTAGGACTGTATACCATGTACATGTACTTGTAGAAATAAAGATATATTATTATTATTATTACTAGTATATCCAGATCCATAATGCTAGTATATCCTAGTGGATAATATTAGTAAATTCTATTTTTATTAACACATTGGTCAATCCTCACCGAGGCGGGGTGCCCCTAAAAGAAAAAAGACTTTCATCATCATTCACCTCATCACTGTCTTGCCAGAGGTGCGCCGATGTTACAGTTAAAAAATTGCGACATATCTCCACCCCTCCTTCAGAGCGCAGGCATCTACTTTCCACCTCCAGGACTCAAGTCTGGCTAACTGGTTTTCCTGAATCCCTTCATAAATGTTACCTTGCTCACACTCCAACAGCTCGTCAAGTCATATGATAAGCCTTCCTTCCACGACAGATTTTACGCTCTCGAAGTCATTCTATTTCGTTCTATCCTCTCTAAATGTCCGAACCCCCCCAACAACCCCTCCTCATCCCTCTGGATAATGCTTTTAGTAACCCCACACCTCATCCTGATCTCCAAGCTACGGATTCTCTGCATTCAGATTTTCTTCTCTTCTGCAGATGCGATGATTTATATTTTTAAAAAGGGTAGACAGGTAAGCCGGTGGAAGGTCTCGGTCGGGTGACTAAAAGCTCCAGTGGTTGGTCATCATATGACTAAGACCCGAGTCAGGAAACAATTGACGAATTTTTCCTAACCTAACCTAACCTAACCTAAAGTAACCTAACCTAAAGTAACCTAACCTAAAGTAACCTAACCTAACCTAACCTAAAGTAACCTAACCTAACCTAACCTAACCTAAAGTAACCTAACCTAACCTAACCTAACCTAAAGTAACCTAACCTAACCTAAAGTAACCTAACCTAACCTGAAGTAACCTAACCTAACCTAAAGTAACCTAACCTAACCTAAAGTAACCTAACCTAAAGTAACCTAACCTAAAGTAACCTAACCTAAAGTAACCTAACCTAAAGTAACCTAACCTAACCTAAAGTAACCTAACCTAACCTAAAGTAACCTAACCTAACCTAAAGTAACCTAACCTAAAGTAACCTAACCTAAAGTAACCTAACCTAACCTAAAGTATCCTAACCTAACGTAACCTAACCTAAAGTAACCTAACCAACCTAAAGTAACCTAATCTCCAAGACTTAGACGACGTTTCGGTCCGACTTCGACATAGTGTGGCTTATGGTCCAATCGGCCCAAATGCGTCATGTTTCATTCTTTAGGTGAGATTTCTGTGTATTGTTCCAGTCAATCTATTGTTCCAGTCACTGTATTGTTCCAGTCACTATTGTTCATACTATTGTTCCAGTCACGTATTGTTCCAATCACTGATTGTTCCTACACTATTGCTCCAGTCACTTATGTCGCACTATTCTTCGTCTTGTTTTTCCAGTTATTGTGGCCAGTGACTATTTTTCCAGTCACTAATGTTCCATACTATTGTTCATTCCTCTTGTCAGTTCTTTTTATTGTTCCAGTCACTATTGTTCCAGTCACTGTATTGTACCAGTCACTGTATTGTCTCAGTCACTGTATTGTTCCAGTCACTGTATTGTACCAGTCACTGTATTGTTCCAGTCACTGTATTGTACCAGTCACTGTATTGTTCCAGTCACTATTGTTCCAGTCACTGTACTGTACCAGTCACTATTGTTCCAGTCACTGTATTGTACCAGTCACTGTATTGTTCCAGTCACTGTATTGTACCAGTCACTGTATTGTTCCAGTCACTATTGCTCCAGTCACTGTATTGTTCCAGTCACTATTGTTCCAGTCACTGTATTGTACCAGTCACTATTGTTCCAGTCACTGTATTGTGCCTTTTTATTTCTTAGTACTTCTCTTTGTGTTGAATTCATTAGAAAATTGAATATCACTTTTCCTTCTGTATCTGTTATTACTGTTACCTTGGCTTTATAGGCAATCAGTCCATGGTCGTATTTGTCAAAATCATTCTGGGCGTCCAGGTAGATCACTTCTCCATGTTACAACGCCTCCGTAATTAGTCGTAGTGTTTTCGTTGTTATGACAAGCATTATTTTCCCGATTGAAATCCATGTTGGTTTGAGTTTTGCAAGTCATGGCTTTCCACGAAGCTTGTGGTGTCTCACCCCTCTACTGGTCTGTAATTTTTGTCCGAGATTTACTGCCGCCTTTGTGCAGAGGAGCTGTGTCTGCACTCTTCGAGGCCTCGGGGATTTTGCTTACATCTACGCTCTTTCTTCAGCGACTACTGAGCGCTGGTGCTTCTGGTATTTTGCACTTCATTACAAATAACGAGTTCCAGGAATCAAGCCCCGGTGCTGCATAGGTGTATTGTTTTAATTTTTCTTGCATAATTTTGAGGGCTTCTTGTTTATGTAAGATATATGATTTGTATTATTCCTTCTGCAGGCCATGTCTCGTGCAAGTTCCAGCAGCTCTCTCACTACCAGTCTTTGTGATCCCCGTCGAGGAGAGGAACCTGTATCCACAAAACCATACATTTTCTCAGTTATGACTAAGCTTTTTTCGGGACGCAAGCGCACCGTATGTGTATTCGTCCACTTCGTGGGGAAATCTTAGACGAATCGAGGAAGACCTTGGCGACTCTCCTGACGACCACGCTGCAATAAAAACTATCTAGTCTCTTTGGCATTAAGGCCACTTTCATCGCCGACTGCTTCACTGAGGACGAGACCGTCAAACTCATTACTACCTCGGCAATAAACATATTGAAGTTCCGTGACTTGAAAGTAGTTTCTTTCCCAGCTCTGAGAGCCAATAAATAGGTAATTGTAAAGAGAGTAGATCGCGACTTCTCCAGAAAATTCATGAGCAAACTGAAGCAACTCATCGAAGGTTGGAACGGTTGTACAACTGCTGACGTGATCACCAAAATTACCACTGCCGCCTCGATGCTTAAGATCAGCTTTACTGTGATCTTCATAGCCTCTCAAGCATTAACGACGTTTTCCGACTCCCCTATTACCATTTTAGCTCCAAGAATATCGAACAAGAGCACTACTACTATATACAACTGGGCTGGAATTGTTTCTTGTGTACACACCTCGCAAAAACTGTATATTGAAGTAGAAGACACTGCCTAACTGCGGCAACGAAGGCCACACACACACACATGGACTGCACGTTAAGCACTCTGTCAAAATGTCTCGACTGTAAGAGTGACCGTCTCACTCATGACGCCAAGTGCCCACTCAGAAAAGAAATTGTAAACAAGAAGTTTGGAATCAAAAGAAACTTAGCTCCACCAAGACCCCGCGACCTATGCTGCCATCACTCGACTCCAGGCCGATACTCAGAGGATTCTCCAAATAACCAACAACCTGTTTCTTCAACAACAATACCACCAAGATCATGCACAGCATATACTACGCCCACGTGAAGAACACTACTTCCCCTAAAACCTTTAACTCTACCATCAACGATCTGCCTCGCTTCGAGTTTCCTGACACTGCACCATCCTCAGACGTACTGAAAATCCTCTCCAATACAGAAAGCATTTGAGTTCAGCAAATCCTCCACCCGACCATCTGACGCTTCCACAAAAACCCAAACCACATTATCTGTCTAACCTGATGCCACTTTCCAAACCACAACAACACCGGAAGACCTAAACACTCTATCATCGGAAGAACTTGATGTTGACATCCCTCCTTTTGACCTCACCTGGTCAAGCACAGCTTTCTAAATGATGCCGAGAAACAGACACCATGTTCGCCAAGAAACTACATACCGTTCTCTGTAATGTCAATTATTCTTCCACGTCAACCCGCCATCCTTCTGTTGATCTGCCTGGCTGTGCCTGCTGCTGCCTGCATGTGACTGCTGGTACTCTCGTCTCCACCATCAAGTGCTCCGCTACTGGGTCAAGCTCTAGCTCTGTCTCAACGACTGATGACACTCCTCTCCAGCGTTATTCCCTACATCAATGCTCACCCATATGTGGTATTTCCTGTATGTTTTGTTGGTTCGTTTGATTTGTAAGGTGGGCAGAGATGATGGAGAAACTGTATAGATCCTCAACACTTTGTATATAGTGGATTGTTGAACAATGATTCATACAGATCTTTCAAAAGTTCGCTCATTCCTTTCTCGTCATCGGTGAATAAACTTTTCGTGACTAGTGGACCAAATCTAGAAGCGGGTTTTAAGTTGGATTCTGCACGTGTGTGTGTGTGTGTGTGTGTGTGTGTTAACATTTTGTCCTAGGCACATGTCGATGTGTGTGTGTAAAATATATTTAGGATTTTTTGTTTTGCTATTTCCTGAACGGCTTCCTGTTTCTTTTGTTCTTCCTTCAGGAATGAATGAATTTTTTTTGCTATACATCGGTAATTTCTCGATGTGGATTCTCTTTCGTTTTTATTTGACATATTCACGTTTTTAAGCAATTCAATAACCAAATTTTCATTCTATACATTTCCATACACTCTTCTACGTTCTCTTTTAAATATCCAATTTCCTTTTAGGATGTCACAGGAGAAAATATTCTATACAGACCTTGTATACTTATGTATTCAGCTCGTCAATGCATCGCTGTGGGGTAAGAGAACTCAGCAGCGTTTCACAGGGAAAATGTCTGATAGTTCATTATTTTTGTCCCAGTCAATTCTCCGAGTGTTAAAACTGACTCATTGATGCATGATTGTCCGTCCCCGAAGAGGCTACGAACGAGGTGCATTGTGCTTTAGATAGTGAAGTCTCTGATTAGTTTCTCGTTGTCTACAGAGGACAAAACTGTTTCATTTCTAGTGGGTTCTGTCAGCCGCTGGTTCGAAACAAACTCTTCACGGCGTTCCTAGATCAGGCGACCTTCAGGAGATAACGCGACATCCAGTAGTTGACGAAACTTGGCGTAGTTAATGCTACTTCTGGCAGATGATGAAACCTCCGGCAGAGACTTCAGAAAACTCGCATAACTAGTCCATCTATCTTGGTTCTTGTAGGATTGTGTGGTTCAGTGGGTTAAGGCGTCATGTGATTTTCGCTCACCACGAGGCAGAGCTAAAACTACATGGGCTCGAATCCTCGGCTAGTCGCAGTGTTGTTATATATATATATATATAACATCGACAAAAAAAAAAAAAAAAAAATATATATATATATATATATATATATATATATATATATGTCGTGCCGATTAGGTAAAACTGGTCAATTAGCAAGAACTCATCTAAATTAAATCCTTTCTAAAATTTTCTCTTATACGTTTAAAGATATATTTTTTTCATTTGTGTTAATGTAAGAATTTATAATTTTGTACCAAGAGAAACTTTGAAAACCTACCTAACCTTATTACAACAAGCGCAATTTAATTTAGCCTAACCCAACTAAATATATTTTAGATACGTTAACATTAATTTAATAATAAACAAACACAATGAAATATATTTATTTCGTTATGTTCAGAATTATTTTGGTGAAATTATTGCATACACAAATTTTCACTTGTCTTATATAGCAAGGTGAGCGTTGCTATTTAAGCCAAAATAACAAGTTTTACCTAATCGGCACGACATATATATATATATATATATATATATATATATATATATATATATATATATATATGGAGGGAGAGAGTATGGAGGAGGTGAATGTATTCAGATATTTGGGAGTGGACATGTCGGCGGATGGGTCTATGAAGGATGAGGTGAATCATAGAATTGATGAGGGAAAAGGGTGAGTGGAGCACTTCGGAGTCTGTGGAGACAAAGAACCTTGTCCATGGAAGTAAAGAGGGGAATGTATGAGAGTATAGTTATACCAACGCTCTTATATGGGTGTGAAGCATGGGTGATGAATGTTGCAACGAGGAGAAGGCTGGAGGCAGTGGAAATGTCATGTCTGAGGTCAATGTGTGGTGTGAATATAATGCAGAGAATTCGGAGTTTGGAAATTAGGAGGATGTGCGGGATTACCAAAACGATTGTCCAGAGAGCTGAGGAGGGTTGTTGAGGTGGTTTGGACATGTAGAGAGAATGGAACGAGACAGAGTGACTTCGGGGTGTATAAATCTGTAGTGGAGGGAAGGCGGGTAGGGGTCGGCCTAGGAAAGGTTGGAGGAGGGGTAAAGGAAGTTTGTGTGCGAGGGGCTTGGACTTCCAGCAAGCATGTGTGAGCGTATTTGATAGGAGTGAATGGAGGCATATGGTTTTTAATACTTGACGTGTTGTTGGAGTGTGAGCAAAGTAACATTTATGAAGGGATTCAGGGAAACCGGCAGGCCGGACTTGAGTCCTGGAGATGGGAAGTACAGTGCCGGCACTCTGAAGGAGGGTGTTAATGTTGCAGTTTTATAACTGTTGTGTAAAGCACCCTCTGGCAAGACAGTGATGGAGTGAATGATGATGAAAGTTTTTCTTTTTTCGGGCCACCCTGCCTTGGTGGGAATCGGCCGACGTGTTAATAAAAAAAATATATATATATATCGTGTCTAATAGGTAAACTGTTCAATTAGCAAGAACTCATTTAAAATTAATTTTTTTCTAAAATTTTCTCTTATACGTTTAAAGATATATTTTTTTCATTAATGTTAATGTAAAAAATTTATAATTTTGCACCAAAATAATCTTAGAAAACTTACCTAACCTTATTATAACAAGCGCAATTTAATTTAGCCTAATCCAACTAAATATATTTTAGATACGTTTACAATAATTTAATAATAAACAAACACAATTAAATATATTTTTTCTTTAGGTTCAGAATGATTTTTGCGAAATTATTGCATACAAAATTTTCGCTTGCCTTATATGGCAAGGTGAGCGTTGCTTTTAAGCCAAAATAGCAAGTTCTGCCTATTCGGCACGACATATATATATATATATATATATATATATATATATATATATATATATATATATATATATATATATA
>WNWK01016871.1:22500-43796 GCA_009830355.1 Cherax destructor
AAGAAGTATTTACACAGGAGACAGGAAGGACTCCAGGAATTCAGAATAGGGAGGTACACCAACAAGTGCTGGATGAAATACACACAACCGAGTAGGAGGTGAAGAAGCTGCTATGTGAACTCGATACCTGAAAAGCGGTGGGACCGGACAACATTTCTCCGTTGGTCCTTAGAGAGGGAGCAGAGATGTTTTGTTTGCCACTAACACAAATCTTCAACACATCCATTGAAACTGGGCAACTACCTGAGGCGTGGAAGATGGCAAATGTAGTCCCAATTTTTAAGAAATGGGACAGACACGAGGCAATAAACTACAGACCTGTGTCACTGACGTGTATAGTATGCAAAGTCATGGAGAAGATCATCAGGAGGAGAGTGGTGGAGCTCCTAGAAAGACACAAGCTTATAAACGACAACCAGCACGGTTTCATAGAAGGAAAATCCTGTTTCACAAACCTACTGGAGTTTTATGACAAGGTAACAGAAGTAAGACACGAGAGAGAGGGGTGGATAGACTGCATTTTCTTGGACCGCAACAGGCCTAGTGTCTAATCGACATTTGCCTAGGACAAAATGGTAACTAACACATACACACACACACACCAAACAGTCTCAACAAAATACAATTGTTCATTCGACTCTGTTTCTTTGAAATAATTTAAAAAAATCCATCTCTGGTGTTGTGAGACCAACACTGGATGTCCAGTGTTATGAGACCAACACTGGGGTCCAGTGTTGTGAGACCAACACTGGGTGTCCAGTCTCACTGGACGCAAATGACTTCGGTAATTCATATCAACTTTTGGTACGACATATCAAAAAAAAAAAAAAAACTGGAGTGTGGGATTGCACCGAACCCTTGAGACTTTAGCGCTTCTCGCAACGGTATCGTACCGTGTGCTCTTCCACAGGTGCTCTGTCTAGAGTAGTGGTTGCAACAGAGTAACGGTGGAGAGCGTGATTAAAGCTCTATACGGGAAGAAACTGATTGGATGTTTCACTCGAGCAGAAACGTGACGTGATAAAGCTCTACACAGAGAGATACAAAACGTGATAAAGCTCTACACAGAGAGATACAAAACGTGATAAAGCTCTACACAGAGAGATACAAAACGTGATAAAGCTCCACACAGAGAGATACAAAACGTGATAAAGCTCCACACAGAGAGATACAAATCGTGATAAAGCTCTACACAGAGAGATATAAAACGTGATAAAGCTCCACACAGAGAGATACAAAACGTGATAAAGCTCCACACAGAGAGATACAAAACGTGATAAAGCTCTACACAGAGAGATACAAAACGTGATAAAGCTCCACACAAGAGAGATACAAAACGTGATAAAGCTCTACACAGAGAGATACAAAATGTGATAAAGCTCCACACAGAGATGCAAAACGTGATAAAGCTCTACACAGATAAATACAAAATGGATAAAGCTCACACAGAAAATACAAAACGTGATAAAGCTCCACACAGAGAGATACAAATCGTGATAAAGCTCTACACAGAGAGATATAAAACGTGATAAAGCAACACACAGAGATACAAAACTTGATGAAGCTCCACACAGAGAGATATACAAAACGTGATAAAGCTCTACACAGAGAGATACAAAACGTGATAAAGCTCCACACAGAGAGATACAAAACGTGATAAAGCTCCACACAGAGAGATACAAAACGTGATAAAGCTCCACACAGAGATACAAAACGTGATAAAGCTCCACACAGAGAGATACAAAAGTGATAAAGCTCTACACAGAGAGATACAAAACGTGATAAAGCTCCACACAGAGATAAACGTGATAAGCTAAAGAGATACAAGTGATAAAGCTCCACACAGAGATACAAAACGTGATAAAGCTCTACACAGAGAATACAAAACGTGATAAGCTCCACACAGAGAGATACAAAACGTGATTAAGTTCCACACAGAGAGATACAAAACGTGATAAAGCTCCACACAGAGAGATACAAAACGTGATAAAGCTCACACAGAGATACAAAACGTGATAAAGCTCCACACAGAGAGATACAAAACGTGATAAAGCTCTACACAGAGAGATACAAAACGTGATAAAGCTCTACACAGAGAGATACAAAACGTGATTAAGCTCCACACAGAGATACAAAACGTGATAAAGCTCTACACAGAGAGATACAAAACGTGATAAAGCTCCACACAGAGAGATACAAAACGTGATAAAGCTCACACAGAGAGATACAAAACGTGATAAAGCTCCACACAGAGAGATACAAAACGTGATAAAGCTCCACACAGAGAGATACAAAACGTGATAAACTTCACACAGGGAGATATAAAACGTGATAAAGCTCCACACAGAGAGATACAAAACATGATAAAGCTCCACACAGAGAGATACACACGTGATAAAGCTCCACACAGAGATATACAAAACGTGATAAAGCTCTACACAGATAAATATATTACGTCATAAAGCTCTACACAGAGATATACGTGACGTCATAAAGCTCTACAGAAATACATGACGTGAAAAACTCTTCACAGAGTGATACGTGGCGTGATAAAGCTTATACAGAGCGAACCTTAGCATGATAAAGTTCTACATAGAGAATTATGACTTCATGCAGCTCTACGCTTAGTGATACATGGCTTAATAAAGCTCTACACAGACAGAAACAATACTGGATAAAGCTTTACTCAGTGAGAAACATGACCGGATAAAGCTCTACACAGAGTGAAGCATATTTTCATACGGCTCTACAGAGCGAATCATTACTAAAATAAGAGCTTGATAAAGCTCTTCAAAAATTATCAATAAGAGCTACACAGTGAGAAAAATGACTCGATGAAGCTCTACGAAGACAGAGAAACTTGATAAAAGCTCAACGCAGAGTGAAACATAACTCGAGAAAGCTCTACGCAGAGCGAAACGCTGCCCCGACGAATTCTTGTTCTTCCATTATTGCCACAGACACACTGAACACAGAGAACAAGCTGAAAAATAAGTTCATAATAGCCAGTGAATTGCGGCTTAGAAACCATGTCAACGTTATCGATCAGAAGCTCTGTGAGTGAGCTCAGTGATCACAGCTCGACACTGTATGACAGAGGCTCCTTCATAGTGTATGAAGGAGCCTCCTTCATAGTGTATCATGGAGGCTCCTTCATTGTGTATGACGGAGCCTCCTTCATAGTGTATGACGGAGGCTCCTTCATAGTGTATGACGGAGCCTCCTTCATATGTATGGGAGTCCTTCATAGGAGACGAGCTCCTTCATGTGTATGACGGAGCCTCTTTATAGTGTATGATGGAGGCTCCTTCATGTGTATGACGAGGCTCCTTCATAGTGTATGACGGAGCCTCCTTCATAGTGTATGACGGAGCCTCCTTCTAGTGTATGACGGAGCCTCTTCATAGTGTATGCGGACCTCCTTCATAGTGTATGACGGAGCCTCCTTCATAGTGCATGACGGAGCCTCCTTCATAGGTATGAGGAGCCTCCTTCATAGTGTATGACGGAGGCTCCTTCATAGTGTATGACGGAGCCTCTTTTATAGTGTATGACGGAGCCTCCTTCATAGTGTATGACGGAGCCTCCTTTCATAGTGTATGACGGAGCCTCCTTCATTGTGTATGACGGAGCCTCCTTCATAGTGTATGACGGAGCCTCCTTCATAGTGTATGACGGAGCCTCTTTCATTGTGTATGACGGAGCCTCCTTCATAGTGTATGACGGAGCCTCCTTCATAGTGTATGACGGAGCCTCCTTCATAGTGTATGACGGAGCCTCCTTCATAGTGTATGACGGAGCCTCTTCATAGTGTATGACGGAGCCTCCTTCATAGTGTATGACGGAGCCTCCTTCATAGTGTATGACGGAGCCTCCTTCATAGTGTATGACGGAGTCTCCTTCATAGTGTATGACGGAGCCTCCTTCATAGTGTATGACGGAGCCTCTTTCCTTGTGTATGACGGAGACTCTTCATTGTGTATGACGGAGCCTCTTTCATTGTGTATGACGGAGCCTCCTTCATTGTGTATGACGGATCCTCCTTCATAGTGTATGACGGAGCCTCCTTCATAGTGTATGACGGAGCCTCCTTCATAGTGTATGACGGAGCCTCTCATAGTGTATGACGGAGCCTCCTTCATAGTGTATGACGGAGCCTCCTTCATAGTGTATGACGGAGCCTCCTTCATAGTGTATGACGGAGCCTCCTTATAGTGATGACGGAGCCTCCTCATAGTGTATGACGGAGCCTCCTTCATAGTGTATGACGGAGCCTCCTTCATAGTGTATGACGGAGCCTCCTTCATAGTGTATGACGGAGCCTCCTTCATAGTGTATGACGGAGCCTCCTTCATAGTGTATGACGGAGCCTCCTTCATAGTGTATGACTGAGCGTCTTCCATAGTGTATGACGGAGGCTCCTTCATAGTGTATGACGGAGCCTCCTTCATAGTGTATGACGGAGCCTCCTTCATAGTGCATGAAGGAGCCTCCTTCATAGTGTATGATGGAGCCTCCTTCATAGTGTATGACGGAACGTCTTCCATAGTGTATGACGGAGGCTCCTTCATAGTGTATGACGGAGGCTCCTTCATAGTGTATGACGGAGCCTCCTTCATAGTGTATGACGGAGCCTCTTTCATAGTGTATGACGGAGCCTCCTTCATAGTGTATGATGGAGCCTCCAAAATAGTGTATGACGGAGCCTTCTTCATAGTGTATGACGGAGCCTCCTTCATAGTGTATGACGGAGCCTCCAAAATAGTGTATGACGGAGCCTCCTTCATAGTGTATGACGGAGACTCCTTCATAGTGCATGACGGAGCCTCCTTCATAGTGTATGATGGAGCCTCCAAAATAGTGTATGACGGAGCCTTCTTCATAGTGTATGACGGAGCCTCCTTCATAGTGTATGACGGAGCCTCCAAAATAGTGTATGACGGAGCCTCCTTCATAGTGCATGACGGAGACTCCTTCATAGTGTATGATGGATCCTCTAAAATAGTGTATGACTGAGACTCCTTCATAGTGCATGACGGAGCCTCCTTCATAGTGTATGACGGAGCCTCCGAAATAGTGTATGACGGAGCCTCCTTCATAGTGCATGACGGAGACTCCTTTATAGTGTATGACGGAGCCTCCTTCATAGTGTATGATGGAGCCTCCTTCATAGTGTATGACGGAGCCTCCTTCATAGTGTATGACGGAGCCTCCTTCATAGTGTATGACGGAGCCTCCTTCATAGTGTATGACGGAGCCTCCTTCATAGTGTATGACGGAGCCTCCTTCATAGTGTATGACGGAGCCTCCTTCATAGTGTATGACGGAGACTCTTTCATAGTGTATTATAGACAAACACAATGAAATATAGATTTTCGTTAGTTTCAGAATGATTTTTCCGAAATTTTTGCATACCAAAATTTTCGCTTGCCTTATTCGGCAAGAAGAGCGTTGCTATTTAAGCCAAAATCGCAAGTTTTAAGTACTCGGAACGACATATATATGTATACATAGGTTCCGTGCTACTGCTGTATAGCGAAATTCCCTGTAAAGTGAAACATAGCCTTTTTTCACTTTAAAATGCATATAAAATCCTTATAACAAGTTTACACTATCGTATAATATATGAGCAACAATGCTAGGCCTAAAAAAAGGCTTCTACAGTACACACACTTTAAAATATTTTCGTCCTTAGCTAACACTGAGTGGTGAATATATTGATTGTAGGAAGTCTGAATACATGAAGACTGTGTATACTTGATAAACTACTGTATCAGCTGTATTATGCAACACTTGGGTATGTTATTGTCGAAACGTTTGGCCAGTCAGTGTCTTAATCAGTTACTTTATATTTATCCTTCCTGAGAGGTCAGATTATTAAATAACTTCAATTCTGAGAGATGACAATGTCACTAGTCATTACTAATTACAAGAAACACCAGTGAGGCGAACAAATAAAAAGTTAATTTCTGAATTTAGCTCCATATTTAGTAATACGATAAAGACATGGTCAGAAATCAATTACGGAACTAAAAGTTTGAATAATTTTCAGTTACATTAAACATGCAAATTATCCAACACTGGTAACACTCTTAATTTAAAATTCTAAACACATTTTGTCAACTGAAAAAGGTACTCTATTGCAATGACTGGAATTTCAAAATCTTAAATATGGTTCAAAATTTTAGCAACATCTCTTTCCATTATTAAAGTAAATTAATTGACACATTTTCATCATACAATTTTAATTTTTCTTTAACCTTTCATGAAAAAAAACAGAGAAAAATACAATAACATTCTAATACATCAAGTTAAAAATACATATATATTGCATATATATATATAATATATATATATATATATATATATATATATATATATATATATGTCGTGCCGAATAGGTAAAACTGGTCAATTAGCAAGAACTCATTTAAAATTAAGTCCTTTCTAAATTTTTCTCTCATACGTTTAAAGATATATTTTTTTAATTTATGTTAGAGTAAAAATTTTTAATTTTGAACCAAAAGAAACTTAGAAAACCTACCTAACCTTATTATAACAAGCGCAATTTAATTTAGCCTAACCCAACTAAATATATTTTAAATACGTTTACAATAATTCAGTAATAAACAAACACAATGAAATATATTTTTTCGTTATGTTCAGAATGATTTTTGCGAAAATATTGCATACACAAATTTTCGCTTGTCCTATATGGCAAGAAAGCGTTGCTATTTAAGCCAAAATAGCAAGTTTTACCTAATCGGCACGACATATATATATATATATATATATATATATATATATATATATATATATATATATATATATATATATATATATATATATATATATATATATATTAAGAACTAAAATTAAAAAGTCTCAAACTGAATTTAAGGATCATCAACATCTACCTATTTCCTCTGAGGGGAGTAGATGTTCATCTGAGGGGAGTAGATGTTCCTCTGAGGAGAGTAGATGTTCCTCTGAGGAGAGTAGATGTTCATCTGAGGGGAGTAGATGTTCCTCTGAGGGGAGTAGATGTTCCTCTGAGGAGAGTAGATGTTCATCTGAGGGGAGTAGATGTTCCTCTGAGGGGAGTAGATGTTCCTCTGATGGGAGTAGATGTTCCTCTGAGGAAAGTAGATGTTCATCTGAGGGGAGTAGATGTTCCTCTGAGGGGAGTAGATGTTCCTCTGATGGGAGTAGATGTTCCTCTGAGGAAAGTAGATGTTCCTCTGAGGGAGTAGATGTTCATCTGAGGGAGTAGATGTTCATCTGAGGGAGTAGATGTTCATCTGAGGGAGTAGATGTTCATCTGAGGGGAGTAGATGTTCCTCTGAGGGGAGTAGATGTTCCTCTGAGGGGAGTAGATGTTCCTCTGAGGGGAGTAGATGTTCCTCTGAGGGGAGTAGATGTTCCTCTGAGGAGAGTAGATGTTCATCTGAGGGGAGTAGATGTTCCTCTGAGGGGAGTAGATGTTCCTCTGAGGGGAGTAGATGTTCCTCTGAGGGGAGTAGATGTTCCTGCAGTATTGAACAGACTCTCACTCTTGAAGAGTTAAGGTTGAACTCAGATATTTTACTGTCGAGGTTTACCAGAGGTGGAAGAATTATCACTTATTCTCTCCATCACTTTAGTGAATTTTCTTCTTAGACAATAATATCATTGTCATATATTTCTCTTTCTTTTCTTTTATGTTTGTGATAACACGAGCACAAGATCATTTGTTTTTAGATATTTTTTGTAATTTTGAAAAGATCCTGAAGCAGATGTGACGTGCTGTTGTTGCAATTGCTGGATACATTTTCTTAGTACATTTATCAAAATCAAACTCAGTTTCTTCAGTCTTCGTTACATCATCTTGACTACCATCTTCAGATTCAATGCTGCTTGATGCTGTTAGCAAACCAACTGTATTCTCTGAGTTCTTCAGCTGTTGTATTCTCTCCTGAGTTTCACTTTATTCTCGATATTGTAAAGGTTTGTTTTATACGACTCAACCACTGCATTGACACACAAGTTATTCTTATATCGGGGTTCAAGAAATGTACTGAGTATGGTGTTGTTGTAGTCAGCGGTGTAACTCTTGAGCTTGGTTAATATTGACACTTTGAGAGCTGAGAGTTACCCATGGATGAAAATCTTGGATCACTCAAAGTTTTGCTCATGATTCTTTTTTTAATATATTGTCGTTGAGGCAGTATTTCTAAGACAAATAATTTCTTTCACTAAGACGTATAGTTTTGTGACATATTTTCAACAAAAAAGAGAAGTTGGCAATATGTTTCTAAGCAATACATTGCAATGTTTTTTTCCTTCACATTTGTAATATAACATTAAGTGCTGTTGCAGTAGGTAGGTACTGAGGTTGTGCTCTGGTACTTCACTTTGTTCCACCTCTAGTTTACTGGAGGTTACAGGAGAGTGACTGAAGTAACTCACAAGGATGTCTTATATTACTCTGTGTTCCAGAATACAATCATGGATAACCAGTTAAAGTGTAGGTAGAAAACATGACAAACTGATGTATCTTCTCCCTTATCAAATGAATTTTGGAACCTGGTATATTGAACATGTTTATCAATTTTGGGTTCTATTTTCGTGCTGTGTACTCCAAGATGGGCCTTATATATGTAATACAGAGGGTCTTGAATGACTTTCTCGAGATTTCTGAAGGCTACTCTTAGATTTGACAGACGAACATTGGCTGCAAATGTTATTTGATATATGCTTCCAGAGATATGCTTGGTATTATGCTCACCCCTAGGTCTTTCTCATGAAGTGAGATTTGTAGTCTGTCCCGCAACTTTGTCTCTATACTCTGTGTCTAGTCTTTTTGCAAACTTAATAATAGTCCATTTACTCTGGTTGAATTCAAGTATTCGCTTGTAGACGAATGGTTCAGAGAACGACAAGTTGATAAATTAGACACATATGCAACACTTCGGTATTTATGAGGGAAACGTTCTGCCACACAGTGGCTTCATCAGTCAATCAAAGTAGAAAGCCTGTAGAGAGGAAGAGTTTGAGGAATCAGTCCCTGGCCTGGAGTCGATGTGTTCAGTCCATCAATCTGGTAGTAAGATTGATGGACTGAACACATCGACTCCAGGCCGAGGGACTGATTACCTCAAACTCCTCCTCTCCTTACAACTTTCTACTTTGTATTGGACTGATGAAGCCACTGTGTGACGAAACGTTTCCTCAATAAAGATACACAAGTGTTGCATATGTGTCTAATTTATCAAGTATTCGCTTGTTTGACCAATCTTAGTTTAGATCCATTTATAACCTTTTCTTGTCCTCATTGTTTGTTATACTCCACATGAGTTTTGCTTCCTCAGCAGAGATATATCTGCCTCATTCCCATCTAATATGCCATTCTCATATATCTGAAACATTACTGGTCCAAATACAGGTTCTTACAGGACCAGGCTTGTCACTCTTCCCTATTTTGACATGACGGAATATCACTTTGTGTCCTCTCGCTTAGGTACACTGATTCACCGGAGTACATTCCCTATTATTCCTTCCGACACCTCAATATTCCTCCTAGTTTTTTATACATAAATCAATTTTACCGGTCTAAGAGCTGTTATCCTTCCTCAACTCAATTCAAAGCCCAGCCCTGATGTGGGTCGCAGGGTACCCAGTTACCCAGGTACCTACTTACTGATAGGGGAAAAGGGGCAACAGGTGTAAGGAAATATGTCCAACGTTTCCCCGTACCGGTGATAGAGCCACGGACACTCAGTGTATGAACTGAATGCGCTACCGACCGAGCTACTAGACACTCTTGTGAGGTACATTATTAAACGCCTTATTGCAGTCCAAGAATATGCAAGCTAACTGTCCTCTCTCTCTCCTGTCTCACTTATGTCAATTTGTCATAGATCTATTTCCAGGGAATTAGTAAGATAAGATTTGCCATCTTTAAACCCGTGCCGATTACTGTTTATAAAATCCCTTCCTGCCAAGTGCTCTGCAACTCTCTTGATTACCTCACATGGCATATGTACTTGTTAGTTATACTGCTCTTTAGTTGAACGTTTCCTATCTCCTTAAATACTGGAACTGTGTTCGCTGTTTTCCAGATCTCTGGCAGTTGTTCAGTGTCCGCTGGCTAGTTGTAGATCCTAGCTAGTGGTTCACACTGTGCTTCTGCTCCCTCTCATAGAGTCCATTATACCTTGTCTGTCCCAGTTACCTTGTTGTATCCAGATCACTCAAAAACAATTTTTTTATTTATTACCCTGTTGTGTATATGTCTTACAGTACCTGTCGGTGTGTGTTGCTCTAGGCCCTCTGGTATTGTCTATTTCTAGTGAGAACACCTCTGTAAATCGTTACTCAAGGAGCTATCCTTCATTCTTTTTGAGTCGAATTACATGGTATTTGAGTGTCGTCTTCTTCTGGTGTGGCTGTGAGGCAGTTTTGGCTTTTACTGCTGTGTCTCACACTGCTGCTCAGCTTCTCGCTTCACTCTTTCATATTCACATCTGTCGTCTCTGCTCACTTCTCTGAATTTTAACGTCATCCATTTTCTATAGTTTTTTAAACTTGTGCTCTTCGTTTTTTCATCTCTGCATCTTTGATTGAACCAAGGCCTCTGGTTTTTAGATTTCCCACCCTTCTGGATATGGATTTTTCCTCTGCCTCCTGGCACTTCCTGGCACTTCCTGGCTAGTAGTCCATCTCATTCGGTGACTTACTCTAAAACTCCTTTTCCCACTGCACTGCATTCAAGAATTTTCTTATTCCTTCAAAGTTCCCTCTTCTGAAGTCTAGTGACTCACACCTTCCACCTGCCTCTCAACCCTCAATATTTAGTTCCACAAGAAATACAAAGTTTAATATAGTATACTCAGTACCGCACGAGGGCTCTCATATTATATTTCACATGTCAGATGTACTAGTGGTAAATACAAAATCCAGTGTTGCTAAGTAATCTCATCTTCTCTCTCTTGTCGTGACTTTAACATGTTGATATCAAAGTTTTCCTAGCCAATTACATCATCCCAACTCTTCATGTTTGCAGTGTCCTATGTGGGTCCTATTTCTCCCAATCAGTGTCTTTGTGGTTGCAATTACCAATGATTAATAACTTCGTTTTGGCCAAAAGCGCTTCTACTAAGGTGTCAGCCATTGTCATGTCGTTCTCTTCATATTCCCATCTTGGTCTTGTATTGCTCTGTGGGGGTTCGTGAATCACTACTGCCACTGTTTTGGTCCCCCGCCCCCCAGCTTTGAGTGTACCTCACTATGTAGTCAAGTGACTCATTTCTATTTGTATTTTTCATCTCTTCAAAACTCCTCTAATTTATAACTACCAAAGTCATTCCTTCCTCTCCCCTGTTTCATCTGTCTTTCCTTATTGATTGGTAATCCTGCTGGGAATATTGACATCAGTTATCATTTCAGGTAGTTTTGTCTCTGTAATAGCTATGATGTCTGGGTTCATTAACTTTCTTTCCTTCACCATACTCTGGTTGTTGTGGTCGAATCCTTGTTTGCTGAGCATCTGCCCGGAGTGAGGGGAGGGGGTATGTAGAGGTGGGGTTGGTGTGAGCATCAGTACAGGAGTCAGTTGTGCATCCAGTTGTTTGTCATGGGAGTATCAATCAGTAATCCGATTTTTTTTCATCTGCTCATTGTGGTCTCATCCTGTGAACTCAATGAGTCCTTTATTCAGCCATGTTGCATGAGCTCCTCTCTTGCTATATTGCACATCACATCAGCTGTAATGTTTCAACGCTGATAACCTGATAACACAACTTATGAGCAGCTTTAAACTTAATGTGCTGCTGTAATTTAAGGATATTGGTCTACATAAGATTATGCCCCTTCACTTTGGTATCAAAGTTGGTGTTTCTTAGTGGAAAGTTCGATTTTTTCTTTAAGAAGTTGCGATAATAATGCCCATATGACTTAATTGTAATTTCCTCTCCTCAATTGCTTCAAATCTTCAGTGCTCATGTCTAAGTGCATTAGAAAATTATGTCGCACTCTGTACTATTCCTGTTTCGTGCATTGAGCAACAAGGGGGCTAGCTAATGTTATGCAACATCGTGATATCTTCCTTGGATCTCTCGGTGACGGAAATGCATCAAGTTGGGAATCCCCGAAGAGAAACCTTTACGTGATTACCTGATTTTTTTTCTTACTCTAACCTCCTCAAACCTGTCGTTTTTATTTCCTTCATTACACAAGAAGGCCTCATCCGACCAGCTTCTGATTTTCCAGACAGGTGTACGGTAACTAGGACTAGATTCGTGCAACTATTAGCATGTGCGGGTGTCCAGTGACCAAAGTTGCAGAACCCGTTCCAGGATTCCTGAAACAGGTTAGATAACCTTCAGAAAGCCTCAACTTCTTGGCTTCAAACCTTCAAAAAAAAGATGCTTCCAAATTTGGCGACGATGAAGAGTGAAATTCAAGAGTTCAATTGTATATGTAAAAACTGAGTGAAATTTTTATTCTCATGTGAATGGTTTTCTATTCTCTTGTGAATAGGTTCTGATTCTCTTGTGAATGGGTTCTAATTGCCATGATGGTAACCATTAAGTTTAGATTTTTTGCAGGCAAATTTGTCAATACAGTAGAACCCCCGTATCCACGAGGAATACTTTCCAAGGACCTGCCGTGGATACCGAAACCGCAGATAGTAGCAAACCCTATGTATTAAGTTTAATTGATAAATTATGCAAAATAAGTGGAGAAATATCACTTTGTCACTGATGGGAAGCCCTTCATGGCTTCTCTTTGGCTTTGAAGAACTGCCAACTTCTCTACTTTTTCGCTTTGGGGCCATTGTTATGCAAAATTAAGGATTATTTTTGGGCCACAGTGTACCGTGGATAACTTAAACCACAGATACCGAATCAGTGGATACGGGGGTTCTGCTGTATACTAAATTCATCACAAAAATTGCAATCGTTAGTATTTGAGCAATAACTGAAGAATGCCTCTTCTGATCAGCTTCAAACTTTTAGGCCTGGTCTGTTTTCCAGGAGCCAAGGTTTGCATTACCTTGGCTCCCAATTTGCCAATTTTATTAAATGGTGAAATTCAATTTCATTCATTAACTAAAGAATGACTCTTCTGATCGGTTTCAAATTATTACCATTGATGCATTCCATAAGAAGGATGACACCCTGTGTGTTTAGAGTGTAGAGGGTGGGATAGCAACTCTTAGTGTGTAAATGAACTGAGAACATAAGAAAAGAATGAGCACTGTAGCAGGCTTACTGACCCATGCAAAGGAGGTTCAACTCACACCTATTTTGAAAGCTAGAACATAAGAAAAGAATGAGCACTGTAGCAGGCCCACTGACCCATGCTAGGGAGGTTCAACTCACACCTATTTTGAAAACTACACAAGGTTTTAGCTTTAATAACTCTACTCATGGGTTTGTTCCACTCATCCACAACTCTATTACCAAACCAGTGTATGTATATAAGCTGGGGAAGAATAACATCACTAAGCATGTCAATGAGCTGAGGCCATATTTAGCTCCATTAACTGACTTATATCTGAAGGGAGTTTTGGGGTTCAACGCCCCCGCAGCCCCGTCCATAACCAGGACTTGTGGTAACCTCTTCAAGGGGGGCTCCTTGGCGTGGTGAAGAGGCTCTTGGTCTGAGGAATTACACCTTTTGGTCTACTTCCTCAGACCGAACCTAATTACCCCCCAATCCCCCTCCCCTATCCCATCTTCCCCATCCTCCCTTTTGTCCTTTCCTCCTCCTCCTCCTCATCATCCCTCACTTATTTCCTTCCAATTTTAACCCTGTGAGCTTCTCTCCACAGGCATTCTAGTTCCTAGGTAGGGGAAAGGGTACCGTGGTCCATCCCATTCCGTTGAGGTTCTTGGCGGTGGTGTAGTTTGCCGTGGAATCTGGATCGCCAGGGGATGTCCCGATCCCTCTCCGGTCTCCTGGGGGTGACTTTGGGTATCTTTCAGGCGACGTGTGTATCTCTGGAGGCCACCTTTCGGATTCCGGGGGTGGTGGCCGAAGGAGGTATGCTTTGTGGCGGGTATCCGGCAGCCCTCTCTTTTGTCCGCCGAGGTGGCTCGGTGGATATGAGGTTGCTATCCCAGATTGCTGGTTTACTGGCATGAAGGGTAGGGTATGGCACGGGTTCCATGCAGCATCTGCACTACTTGCGGTGTTGAGGTCCTCTTGGGCGCTGAGGGGGATTTACGCCCTTTTCATTCCTCCTAGGAGCTATTCCTCCACGTTCCCCCTTTTTTATTCTTTTTTTCTTTTCTTTTCTTTTCTCCTTTCTTTTTTTTCTTAAAAACTAAAAGAAAGAAGGAATCTAACCATGGCCGACCCATTCCATGAACCTACTACCCACGGACCCCTTCCTGATACCGCACCTAGTTCTGACCCTACCTCATTAATGGACAACTCTTTGGACACCTCCAATACCCCTGTACCTCTTGCTGGTGCCAGTTCATCACCTGCTTCAGGTACCGGGGTTCCGACCGGCCCTTTTGACACGTCTGACCTTCACTCTTCTCTGACCTTGATTCCGGCTTCTCCCTCTTCGGATTGCTCGCCCACCACACGTCGGATTACCTCCGGTCCCGCATCCAAACGACCAAGACCCTTACATGACGATTCGACACTTCCTTCTCATTCATCTCACAAATGACCAACTCGTCACGCACTCCTCTTAAACACTTTGTTTCACACTACTCAATGGACTAGTTTTTTTTACTCTACGACCGACTTCTCCTATTACCTATCTTTCCGATCATAGTATTGGTAAAGCTCTCCTACGCCATGTAGGTAAAGATATCTCATTTCACGCTTCAAGAGCGGCACTCGCATCATCACGGTCCAGAATACTGGCCAAGCTCGCGATCTTTCTCTCCTTACTACCATAGATAATATTCCTATCACTATTGACAAACATCATTCTCTCAATTCTTGTAGTGGTACTGTCATTTTACCCCACACCATTGTCCAATGGAATTTCCTGCCCGTAAGCGAAGATGTCATCCTTGCAATATAGCTCATTTAACATTTGACTGCCATGAACTTCCAGCTTCGGTCTACATTGCAGGTCAAAGTTTACAAGTTCGAAAAGTGACCCTTACACCGCAACAGTGTAGAAACTGCTGGCGTTTTGGTCATCCAGCGAAATATTGCTGGTCCATGGCCGAATGCCCAGTCTGTGGTGCCGACGATCATGCCAGTACATCTTGTAATCTACATACCTCATCGCTTTATGTTGATGACTTTGCTATAGCTTGTGTGGGTGCTGACTGTCAACTCATTGCAGTTTCCCTCCATCATGCCATCAACCGGGTTTCCGATTGGGCCACCACTCACGGGTTTAAATTTTCTAGTGGCAAAACTCATCAAATTACGTTTACTAGACGTTCAGTGGTCTCTAATCATCCATTGTACCTATACGGCTCACGTATCCCAGAATGTGATACGGTCAGGTTTCTCGGCCTCCTGTTTGACCGTCGATTGTCCTGGAAACCTCACATTACCTCTCTGAAGCGACTTGTCATAGCTGGCTGAACCTCCTTAAACGCTAGCTCATCTTTCATGGGTGGCTGATCGTAGCACTCTCCTTCGCCTGCACTCAGCCCTAATTTTATTGAAACTCTATTATAGTGACCAGATATATTCAGCAGCCTCTCCTGCTACTCTTTCCAGCCTTAATCCCATACATCACCAGGGATTGCATTTATGCCATGGTGCATTTCGTTCTTTCCCTATTGAGAGTTTCTATGTAGAAGCGAACATTCTATCCTTGTCCGATCGTCGTGATGCACATTGCCTTCGCTATTATGTTCGCTCTCATGACCTCCGTAATCCTTCCATGTATAGGATTGTCACAGATGTTAGTAGACGCTCGTTATTTGTTCGTAGCCCCTGTTTACTTCGTCTCTTTTCTCTTCGTCTACATTCACTCTTGTCTTCCCTTCAGCTACCACCTTTATATGTTCATGTGACATCTTCCTTTCCCCTACCCCCTTGGGAAGTTCCTGCTGTCCGTGTCAGTTCTATTCCTCTACCTTGCGCGAAAGCCCAACTACCTACGGCGGCTTCTCGCTCTTTTTTTCTAGACCACTTCCGTTTTCATTCCCATGCCATCGCAGTGTACACCGATGGTTCAAAGTCATCTGACGGTGTCGGATTTGCAGAAGTATTCCCGGACAGCGTCGTGCGAGGGCATCTATTACCCTCGGCTAGCATATTTACGGCTGAATTGCATGCCATTCTTGTGGCATTTATCCATATTGCATCAATGCCTGTGTCACCATTTGTGGTCGTTTCAGACTCCCTTAGTGCTTTACAGGCTATCCGTAAAATTGATACACCTTACCCCCTAGTTCTTCGTATCCACCTTTGGTTACGCCGTATCTCTAGCAAGCACAAAGATATTGTTTCTTGTTGGGTCCCTGGTCATGTTGACGTACAGGGCAATGAACAGGCAGACACTGCTGCGCGGTCAGCAATACATGACCTTCCAGTTTCATATACAGGTGTTCCATTCACGGACTATTTTTGCGGTCATTGCTACCCACCTTCGCACCCGTTGGCAACAACGCTGGTCTGACCTGCTAAATAACAAACTTCATTCTATTAAACCGAGTATAGGTTTCTGGCCTTCTTCTTGTCACCAATGTTGAGGTTGGGAGACTACACTCTCCCCTCTTCGCATCGGCCACACTCGTCTTACTCACGGGTATCTCATGGAGAAGCTCCCTGCCCCTCTCTGTGAGCATTGTCAGGTTCCAGTGTCTGTTCGCCATATTCTGTTGGACTGCCCACTCTATCAACGAGCACGCAGAATTTACCTCCAACGACGTCTTCGCTCTGCGGCCCTTTCTTTACCTTCCCTTCTTACAGATGGACCCTCCTTTAATCCTGACTCTGTCCTTGACTTTTTGACAGAAACTGACTTACTACACAAACTCTGAAGTTTATGCCTCTAGCACCTCCCTCAGTCCCTTCTACCTCAATCTCTTGCTACCCTCTATCCCTGCACTATCCACTGTCCTGCTGCACTCCATACTCTACTAACCATCCCTCTCCCTCTTACAATCCATTCTTCCTGCATCCTACTTTACCCTGCGGTGCTGTATGACCCCTGTGATTTAGCGCTTCTTTTGATTATAATAATAATTCTGGTGACCTGCTGAGGCCACTGAACCATAATCAAGTGCGATTCGAATCTACCAAATATCCTTTCATTCAGTTACTAAAATTATCTGTTTTAACATGTCTGATCAAGCCTTTATTTCGGAGACACAATAATAATAATACTAATATATAGTGTATATTTTTTTCTAGCTGCATAATCAAGTTAAAAAAATGGAAAAAAAAAATCCGAGGCATAAATAAATGCTTTATTTAAAGTATTAGTTTGTAAGACGTTAATTATTGTGAGGTCGAACATGTTAATATTTAACATGCAGTCATGTACTGATGAAGCATGGCTACCTGAGGCATTCATGCAGCCATGTACTGATGAAGCATGGCTACCTGAGGCATTCATGCAGTCATGTACTGATGAAGCATGGCTACCTGAGGCATTCATGCAGCCATTACTGATGAAGCATGGCTCCCTGAGGACATGCAGCCATGTACTGATGAAGATGGCTACCTGAGGCATTCATGCAGTCATACTGATGAAGCATGGTTACCTGAGGCATTCATGCAGCCATGTACTGATGAAGCATGGCTCCTGAGGCATTCATGCAGTCATGTACTGATGAAGCATGGCTACCTGAGGCATTCATGCAGCCATTACCTGATGAAGCATGGCTACCTGAGGCATTCATGCAGTCATGTACTGATGAAGCATGGCTACCTGAGGCATTCATGCAGCCATGTACTGATGAAGCATGGCTACCTGAGGCATTCATGCAGTCATGTACTGATGAAGCATGGCTACCTGAGGCATTCATGCAGCCATGTACTGATGAAGCATGGCTACCTGAGGCATTCATGCACCATGTACTGATGAAGCATGGCTACCTTTGAGGCATTCATGCAGTCATTACGGGGATGAAGCATGGTTTACCTGAGGCATTCATGCAGCCATGTACGGGATGAAGCAGGCTACCTGAGGCATTCATGCAGCCATTACTGATGAAGCATGGCTACCTGAGGATTCGCAGCCATGTACTGATGAAGCATGGCTACCTGAGGCATTCATGCAGTCATGTACTGATGGCATGGCTACCTGAGGCTTTCATGCAGTCATGTACTGATGAAGCAGGGTACCTGAGGCATTCATGCAGTCATGATGATGAAGCATGGCTACCTGAGGCTTTCATGCAGTCATGTACTGATGAAGCATCCCCGGGCATTCATGCAGTCATGTATGATGAAGCATGGCTACCTGAGGCATTCATGCAGCCATGTACTGATGAAGCATGGCTACCTGAGGCATTCATGCAGTCATGTACTGATGAAGCATGGCTACCTGAGGCATTCATGCAGCCATGTACTGATGAAGCATGGCTACCTGAGGCATTCATGCAGCCATGTACTGATGAAGCATGGCTACCTGAGGCATTCATGCAGCCATGTACTGATGAAGCATGGCTACCTGAGGCATTCATGCAGATATGTACTGATGAAGCATGGCTACCTGAGGCATTCATGCAGCCATGTACTGATGAAGCATGGCTACCTGAGGCATGCCTGCTGAGTAACACTTAACCTGATCAGTGCTGCGGAAAGTGTGAACAAAGAGATCGAGGTGTCGACTCACGGGGTTCATGAACATCGTCGGGGCTCTGAGGTGTCGACTCACGGGGTTCATGAACATCGTCGGGGCTCTGAGGTGTCGACTCACGGGGTTCATGAACATCGTCGGGGCTCCGAGGTGTCGACTCACGGGGTTCATGAACATCGTCGGGGCTCTGAGGTGTCGACTCACGGGGTTCATGAACATCGTCGGTGCTCTGAGGTGTCAACTCACGGGGTTCATGAACATCGTCAGGGCTCCGAGGTTTCGACTCACGGGGTTTGTGAACATCTTTGGAGCTCCGAAGCTGAACATTTAAGCGCTCCAGTTGTTCAGTGTGTCAGCCAGCCCAGCCACTATACCTGACTCACCTCACTTTGCTGATACATTAATAACCAAGGTTATATACATAGAAAGTGTGCGTGAATATATTCTGAAGTGTATCTCTGTATACACAGAAAATAATCCTATTCGCAAGGAAGAAGTTCAATCCCTCAAACAATGAATAAAGGGTGTATAAACACCAGGTATACACATCGGTGTATATCATCATGCCTCATTAGTGTGTGTTTACTCTAAGTGTTGGTGAGGCAAGCGAGTGTATGTGCGTGTCAGCGTGCCATGAACATCAATCATACACAGATAACCCACACGTGGGAGACTTAAACTTATGACGACATTTCTGTACGACTTGTGATTATTAACTAGTTACACAGAAGTAATGGTAGAGGCAGCGGTGATAGTTGTGGTAGAGGCAGTGGTGATAGTTGTGGTAGAGGCAGTGGTGATAGTTGTGGTAGAGGCAGCGGTGATAGTGGTGGTAGAGGCAGTGGTGATAGTGGTGGTAGAGGCAGCGGTGATAGTTGTGGTAGAGGCAGCGGTGATAGTTGTGGTAGAGGCAGCGGTGATAGTTGTGGTAGAGGCAGCGGTGATAGTTGTGGTAGAGGCAGCGGTGATAGTTGACAGTAGTGGTTGAGGCAGTAATGACAGTAGTGGTTGAGGCAGTGGTGACAGTAGTGGTTGAGGCAGTGGTGACAGTAGTGGTTGAGGCAGTGGTGACAGTAGTGGTTGAGGCAGTGGTGACAGTAGTGGTTGAGGCAGTGGTGACAGTAGTGTTTGAGGCAGTGGTGACAGTAGTGGTTGAGACAGTGGTGACAGTAGTGGTTGAGACAGTGGTGACAGTAGTGGTTGAGACAGTGGTGACAGTAGTGGTTGAGGCAGTGGTGACAGTAGTGGTTGAAGCAGTGGTGACAGTAGTGGTTGAAGCAGTGGTGACAGTAGTGGTTGAGACAGTGGTGACAGTAGTGGTTGAGGCAGTGGTGATAGTAGTGGTTGAGGCAGTGGTGATAGAGGCAATGGTGACAGTGATGGTTGAGGCAGTGGTGACAGTGGTGATAGAGGCAATGGTGACAGTGGAAGTACCATCCGGACCAAAACGTCTTGTGCAGGTTATTTGTATATTGTTATAGTCACGGTATTGTGACTTTTATTCATCAGTCATCATAAGTGTTGATGTCAGATGATAATATGAAAGTTGTTCTGTGTTTGGCACTCTGTGTAACTTTACTGTGTTCGGTAAGTGCCTGTGCAAATTCATCAGTGTTCGAAAAGTGCTTATTCAAATAAATCACTTTCGAAAAGTACTTACAGCTTCATCAGTGTTCGAAACGTGCCCATAATAATTCATCAGCATCGGAAAAGTGCTTATACAATTTCACCAGTGTTCGAAAAGTGTTTATAAATATTCATCATTGTTTCTAACACACACAAGGCGTCATCTTACTATCATGAGAGGTGAGCTTTATTTCAGACACTCGTAATGTATATGTGTATATATATTTATATTAGTGATGTATCGGATATCCGCATCCGCAGAACATCCGCACACTTTCTTACATCCGCATCATCAAAATAAGTAAGACATCCTCATACACATCCCCTGATATTTAAATTTTCGCATCTGATCAATTAGCGAGAACTTATTTCAAATTAAGTAATTTCTAAAATTTTCCCTTATACGTTTAAAGATATATATTTTTCATTTATGTTAATGTAAAAATTTATAATTTTGTACCAAAAGAACCTTAGAAAGTTTACCTAACCTTATTATAACAACCGCAGTTTAATTTAGCCTAATCCAACTAAATATATTTTATGTAAGTTTATAATAATTTAATAATAAACAAACACTATGAAATATATTTTTCGTTAGGTTCAGAATATTTTTTGCGAAATCATTGCATATATAAATTTTCGCTTGGCCTGTTCGGCAAGAAGTGCGTTGCGATTTTGGCTTAAATAGCAACGCACGTTTTCCAAAACAACATGGCGACAGCAGGGAGGAGACGTTTGAATACCCGTCTGTGTTGACCTTGTGACTGGCGTTCTACACCCGCAACGGCCGGGACTGTGTTACCGACGATATTACGAGATGTATGGTCTTGACATAGGAGATTTGTAGGGGGTTGCCCTGAATGGGATGAATAGAGTATTTGTGAAGTTACTGACGGCAGAAGTTTATGACCGACTCGGAGATCGACACCAGGATCATGTATACACG
>WNWK01016872.1:0-43795 GCA_009830355.1 Cherax destructor
ACAGTTAACATGTCTGGTGGTGCACAGGTAATATGACTGGTGGTGCACAGTTAACATGACTGGTGGTGCACAGGTAAATGACTGGTGGTGCACAGTTAACATGACTGGTGGTGCACAGGTAATATGACTGGTGGTGCACAGGTAATATGACTGGTGGTGCACAGTTAACATGACTGGTGGTGCACAGGTAATATGACTGGTGGTGCACAGTTAACATGACTGGTGGTGCACAGGTAATATGACTGGTGGTGCACAGTTAACATGACTGGTGGTGCACGTTAATGATGGTGTACATTAACCTGACTGGTGGTGCACAGTTAACATGACTGGTGGTCAGGCAAATGACTGGTGTGCACAGTTAACATGACTGGTGGTGCACAGGTAATATGACTGGTGGTGCATAGTTAATAAATATCATGTGTAGTAGTAGTTACAATGACTAGTACCAGGCCGAGTCAGAGTAGACAACAAACAGTGCCAAGAGTGCACAAATAGCCGTGCCAAGGAGATCAAATATCTATTATATATTATCAGTGACTTAGTACCAGTGATCGATAGATTTATAATGATAGATGGGCAAGAGGCAGCAGTAGACAGATAGAGAGAGAGGAGAGAGAGAGAGGAGGGGAGAGAGAGAGAGAGAGAGAGAGAGAGAGAGAGAGAGAGAGAGAGAGAGAGAGAGAGAGAGAGAGAGAGAGAAGAGAGAGAGAGAGAGGAGAGAGAAAAGAAGAGAGGAGAAAAGAGAGAGGGAGGCAGGAGAGCGATAGTGATTTTCTGGAGCTGGAGTCTTACCTGACGATGCTGATGGTGTCAGGTGGGGGAGGGTAGTGCCAGGTGGTGGAGAAGGATAGTGCCAGGTGGGGAGAATATTGCCAGGTGGGGAGGGCAATGACAGGTGGGGAGGGTAGCGCCAGGTGGGGAGGAGGATAGTGCCAGGTGGTGGAGAATAGTGCCAGGTAGGGGAGAATAGTGCCAGGTGGGGGGCAATGCCAGGTGGGGGAGGGTAGCACCAGGTGGGGAGGGTAGTGGCAGGTGAGGAGAGTAGTGCCAGGTGGGGAGGGTAGTGCCAGGTGGGGATGGAAGTGCCAGGTGGGGAGGGTAGTGCCAGCTGGAGGAAGGTAGAACCTGGTGGAGAGGGTAGTGCCAAGTGGGGGAGGGCAATGATAGGTGGGGAGGCTAGTGCCAGGTGGGGAGTGCCAGGTGGTTCCGGTAGTACCTGGTGGGGAGGGTAGTGTCAGGTGGGGAAAGTAGTGCCAGATGGGGGAGGGTAGCGCCAGGTGAGGAAGTGCCCAGTGGGGAGGGTAGTTCCAGGTGGGGAGTGCCAGGTGAGGAAGTGCCCGGTGGGGAGGGTAGTTCCAGGTGGGGAGTGCCAGGTGGGGAGTGCCAGGTGGGGAATGTAGTGCCAGGTGGGGAGGGTAGTGTCAGGTGGGGAGGGTAGTGTCAGGTGGGGAGGGTAGTGTCAGGTGGAGAGGGTAGTGCCAGTTTGGGGAGTATCAAGTGGGGAGGGTAGTGACAGGTGGAGAGGGTAGTGCCAGGTTGGGAGGGTAGTGCTAGATGGGGAGGGTAGTACCTGGTGGGGAGGGTAGTACCAGGTGGGGGAAGGAAGTGCCAGATAGGGAGGGTAGTGCCAGGTGAGGAGGGAAGTGCCAGGTGGAAAGGGTAGTGCAAGGTGTGGAGGGTAGTACCAGGTAGGGAGGGTAGTGCCAGGTGGGAAGGGTAGCGCCAGGTGGGGAGAATAGTGCCAGGTGGGGAGGGTAGTGCCAGGTGGGAGAGTAGTGCCAGGTGGGGAGGGTAGTGCCAGGTGGGGAGGGTAGTGCCAGGTGGGGAGGGTAGTGCCAGGTGGGAAGGGTAGTGCCAGGTGGTAAGGGTAGTGCCAGGTGGGGAGGGTAGTGCCAGGTGGGAAGGGTAGTGTCAAGTGGGGGAGGGTAGTGCCAGGTGGGGAGAGTAGTGCCAGTTGGGGAGGGTAGTGCCAGGTGGGGAGAGTAGTGCCAGGTGGGGGAGGGTAGTGCCAGGTGGGTGAGGGTAGTGCCCGGTGGGGAGAGTAGTGCCAGGTGGGGGAGGGTAGTGCTAGGTGGGGAGGGTAGTGCCAGGTGGGGAGGGTAGTGCCAGGTGGGGGAGAGTAGAGCTAGGTGGGGGAGGGTAGTGCCAGGTGTGGAGAGTAGTGCCAGGTGGGGAGGGTAGTGCCAGGTGGGGAAGCACCAGAGAGAGAGAGAGGCCAGATGGCTACCCACAAGTGTTAGTGTACACAAAACACCTGTGTGTACATATAAACATACACTTGTACATATACTGATGCATAAGTTGTGTGTAAAGTAACGTATTTATGCCCACTCTACCTACCTCCCTACCTCTACCTACCTCCCTACCTCTACCTACCTCCCTACCTCTACCTACCTCCCTACCTCTACCTACCTCCCTACCTCTACCTACCTCCCTACCTCTACCTACCTCCCTCTACCTTCTTCCCTCCCTCTACCTCCCTCCTTCTACCTACCTACCTCTCTCTACCTACCTACCTACCTACCTCCTGTTAGGGCTGAGCACCAGCTCCTGGTCCCTATCTATCCACCTGAAGACTCTCTGAGTTGACCTACAGCAAGTGCCGGATCAACCAGACTCTGATGGCTGGCCGTTGCTACCAACAACCTGGTTGACCTGGCCAGCAACCTGCAGGTCTGGTCACTGACCTGGTTGACCAGGTCACAGGTAACTTTCAGGTAACGCTTACTACAGTCAGTCTCTCAGTGTGTGTGTAGGCGTGTTTACATGTGTGTGCGTGTGTGTGTGTGCACATACTAGCGTGTACTAGGGCCTGGTACTGAGCCACGCAACATACACAGGTAATTGTCAGGAATGTTGATGCCAGGTAATATAGGTCAAAGGTCAGAGTGACGTAACCACAGTCTTCATGCCTTCACTCCTCTCTATGTATGTATGTATGTGTGTATGTATGTGTGTGTGTATGTATGTGTGTGTATATATGTGTGTGTGTATGTATTAAGATGCAAAACAACCACGGGAGGCGGGTTGAATGATAGATGTAGGTCTTTCGTTTTGCAGTCAACATATCGTCAGGAGCTTCCAATATTGCAGAAAAGAGGAGGAAGTGTAGGCAAACACGATCACAGGGAACGCCTTTGCAAAGGCTTGGTATCCTTTGTTTTGAAGGTTCTAGTTATCCATCCCTTGTTTTGAAGGTTCTAGTTATCCATCCCTTGATTTGAAGGTTCTAGTTATCCATCCTATCATTTTCCTCGTAGCTGTGAATATGACATTGTTGTGATCCTTGAAGGTGAGATCCTCTGACATTATCACTCCCAGGTCCTTCACATTAGTACTCACCTATTTGTGGTTGCAGAGGTCGAGTTACAGCTCTTGACCCCTCCTTTTTGCTGGTCGTTACTAGTGTTTGTGTGTGGCTGTGTGTTGTACTCACCTATTTGTGGTTGCAGGGGTCGATTCATAGCTCCTGGCCCCTCATCTTCACTGATCGCTACTAGGTCCTTTCTCTCCCTGCTCCATGAGCTTTATCATACCTCTTCTTAAAACTATGTATGGATCCTGCCTCCACTACATCATTCTCCAGACTATTCCACTTCCTGACAACTCTATGACTTAAGAAATACTTCCTAACATCCCTCTGACTCATCTGAGTCTTCAACTTCAAATTGTAACCCCTTGTTGCTGTGTCCCATCTCTGGAACATCCTGTCTCTGTCCACCCTGTCAATTCCTCGAAGTATTTTATATATCGTTATCATGTCTCCCCTGTTGTGTGTGTGTGTGTATATTCACCTAGTTGTTCTCACCTAGTTGCGGTTGCAGGGGTCGATTCACAGCTCCTGGCTCCGTCTCTTGTGTTTGTGTGTACTCACCTAATTGTGGTTGCAGGGATCGAGACTTAGCTCCTGGCCCCGCCTACTTAGCTCCTGTGTGTGTGTGTGTGGTGTGTGTGTGTGTGTGTGTTAGTTACCATTTTGTCCTAGGCACATGTCGATTAGACACTAGGCCTGTTGTATGTGTGTATGTGTGTGTGTAACGAAACACTTCGAAATGTTTCGGCCCCGCCGGGAATTGAACCCGGGCCCTCCGTGCGTGAAGCAAGCATGTGCGGTGCGTGTGTGTGTGTGTGTGTATGTGTGTGTGTGTGTGTGTGTGTGTGCGTGTGTGTGCGTGTGTGCACCAACATAATGGCTGGGTGGACTAGGTCGTTAGATTGTTTATGTGGTTGTTTAAGGTTCCCTCTGGTCACCCTCACCCGTCTCCCCTCAACCCTCCCCCTCCCCCTCCCCCTCACCTTTCTCCAGTCCTCTCCCCCACCTTTCTTCTCTCCCAGCCTTAATCTCCTTTCTTTCCCCTTCCCCTCCCCTCTTCCCTCCCCTCTCTCTCTCTCTCTCTCCCCTCCCACTACTCCATATAGATTCCTCCCCAGGGGAAGCCGATGGAGGTTCAGATCCCCTTCCAAGGAAGGTAAGGGGGAGGGGGAAGTAGGGGACTACAGGACTATGGGAGGAGGGGAGAGGAGGAGAGGGAGTCAGGATGAAGCAGGATGAGGCAGGATGAGGCAGGATGAGGCAGGATGAGGCAGGATGAGGCAGGGTGAGCGTGCAGGACAGGATGCTCTGGAGCTACCTGCCCCGCTGTGCTGGCCTGTCGTAACTTGCAGCCTGCTAACCCAGTCTGCAGGCTGCAGCAGGCCTGAGGTGACCTGTGACACGACGAGTGACCAAGGTGCAGGCAGCAGCAGCAGGACGCAGGAACCTGCAGCAGCAGCAGGACGCAGGAACCTGCAGCAGACGCAGGAACCTGTAGCAGCAGCAGGACGCAGGAACCTGCAGCAGCAGCAGGGCGCAGGAACCTGCAGCAGCAGCAGGGCGCAGGAACCTGCAGCAGCAGCAGGGCGCAGGAACCTACAGCAGCAGGACGCAGGAACCTGCAGCAGCAGCAGGACGCAGGAACCTGCAGCAGCAGCAGGACGCAGGAACCTGCAGCAGCAGGACGCAGGAACCTGCAGCAGCAGCAGGACGCAGGAACCTGCAGCAGCAGCAGGACGCAGGAACCTGCAACAGCAGCAGGACGCAGGAACCTGCAGCAACAGTGGGGCGCAGGAACCTACAGCAGCAGCAGCAGGACGCAGGAACCTGCAGCAGCAGCAGGACGCAGGAACCTGCAGCAGCAGCAGGACGCAGGAACCTGCAGCAGCAGCAGGACGCAGGAACCTGCAGCAGCAGGACGCAGGAACCTGCAGCAGCAACAGCAGGACGCAGGAACCTGCAGCAGCAACAGCAGGACGCAGGAACCTGCAGAGAGACCAAGCTGCAGTGGTATCGACCACAACACACTCCTGCCCCTCCCCAGGTTACTGCCCCTCATGCTGCCCCTCATGCTGCCCCTCATGCTACCCCTCATGCTGCCCCTCATGCTGCCTCTCATGCTGCCCCTCTCATGCTGCCCCTCATGCTACCCCTCATGCTGCCCCTTATATTGCCTCGCATGCTGCCCCTCATGTTGCCCCTCATGCTGCCCCTCATACTGTTTCTCATGCTGCCCCTTATATTGCCTCGCATGCTGCCCCTCATGCTGCCCCTCATGTTGCCCCTCATGCTGCCCCTCATACTGTTTCTCATGCTGCCCCTTATATTGCCTCGCATGCTGCCCCTCATGCTGCCCCTCATGTTGCCCCTCATGCTGCCCCTCATGCTGCCCCTCATGCTGCCCCTCATGCTGCCCCTCATGTTGCCCCTCATGCTGCTCCTCATGCTGCCCTTCATGCTGCCCCTCATGCTGCCCCTCATGCTGCCCCTCATGCTGCCCCTCATGCTGCCCCTCCTGTTGCCCCTCGTGCTGCCCCTCATACTGTTTCTCATGCTGCCCCTTATATTGCCTCGCATGCTGCCCCTCATGCTGCCCTTCGTACTGCACCTCATGCTGCCCGTCATACTGCCCATCATGCTGTTCATCATGCTGCTCATCATGCTGCCCATCATGATGCCCCTCATGCTGCCCATCATGCTGTCCCTCATGCTGTCCATCATGCTGCCCATCATGCTGTCCCTCATGCTGCCCCTCATGCTGCCCCTCATGTTGCCCTTCGTACTGCCCCTCATGCTGCCCGTCATACTGCCCCTCATGCTGCCCCTCATGCTGTTCATCATGCTGCTCATCATGCTGTCCATCATACTGCCCCTCATGCTACCCATCATGCTGCCCCTCATGCTGCCCATCATGCTGCCCCTCATGCTGCCCATCATGCTGCCCCTCATACTGCCCCTCATGCTGTTCATCATGCTGCTCATCATGCTGTCCATCATACTGCCCCTCATGCTACCCATCATGATGCCCTCATGCTGCTCCTCATGCTGCTCCTCATGCTGCCCTTCGTACTGTCACTAATGCTGCCCGTCATACTGCCCCTCATGCTGCCCCTCATGCTGCCTCTCATGCTGCTCCTCATACTGCCCCTCATGCTGTCCCTCATACTGCCCCTCATGCTGTCCCTCATACTGCCTCTCATGCTGCCCCTCATGCTGTTCATCATGCTACACACCTTACTGTTCATCATGCTGCTCATCATGCTGGTCATCATACTACCCCTTATGCTACCCATCATGCTACCCCTTCATGCTGTCCATCATGATGCCCCTCATGCTGTCCCTCATGCTACCCCCTCATGCTGTCCATTATGCTGCCCCTCATGTTGTCCATCATGCTGCCCCTCATGTTGTCCATCATGCTGCCCCTCATGCCATGTATGGCTCCTGCCTCCACTGCATCACTCACCACATTATTCCACTTCCTGACAACTCTATGACAAGAAATACTTTGTAACATCCCTGTGACTCATCTGGATCTTCAACTTTCAGTTGTGACCCCTTGTTGCTGTGTCACACTTCTGAAACATTCTGTCTCTGTCCACCTTGTCTATTCCTCTCAGTATTTTATATGTCGTCACCATGTCCTCCCTATCCCTTATGTCATCCAGTGTCGTAAGGTCGAGTTCCCTTAACCTCTCCTCGTAGGATATGCCCCTTAGCTCCGGGACTAGTCTTGTTGCAAACCTTTGCAGTTCTCTAACTTTTTGATGTGTTTGACTAGGTGTGGGTTCCATACTGGTGCTGCATACTCCAATAAGGACCTGACTTATGCAATGTACAGTGTCGTGAGTGACTCTTTACTTAGATGTCGAAACGCTATTCGTAGGTTTGCCAGGCGCCCATTGCTGCAGCAGTTATTTGGTTGATGTGCACCTCAGGAGATGTGCTGGGTATGTTGCTCACCCCAAGATCCTTTTCCTTGAGTGAGTTTTGCAGCCTTTGACCTCCTAGGCTCTACTCCGTCTGCGGTTTTCTTTGTCCTTCTCCAAGCTTCATAACTTTGCACTTGCTGGGGTTAAACCCCAGAAGCCATATTTAAGACCAGGCTTGCAGCTTGTCCAGATCTTGTAGGCTTACCTGATCCTTGTCCACTTGTATTCTACTCATTAACTTCACATCGTCTGAAAACAGGGACACCTCTGAATCTATCCCTTTTGTCATGTCACTCACATATACTAGAAACAGCAGTGGACCTATGACTGACCCTTGTGGAACCCCACTCGACACACGTTGTTTCCTTCCTGTCAGGTATTACCTGATCCATTGCTATTCCTACCTGCTCCTCTAGCTTTTCAACCAGTCTCTTGTGTGATACTGTGTCCATAGCCTTCTTACAGTCCATGAAGATGCAGTCTACCCATCCCTCTCTCTCCTGTCTTACTTTTGTTATCTTATCATAGAACTTCAGTAGGTTTGTGATGTAGGATTTCCCTTCTCTGAAGTCGTGCTGGTTGTCCTGAATGAGCCCGTTCCTCTCTAGGTGCTCCACCACTCTTCTGATAATCTTCTCCATAACTTTACATATTATACACGTCAGCGACACAGGTCTGTGGTTTAGTGTAGCCTGTCTTTCTCCTTTTTTGAAAACTGGAACTACGGTTGCTGTCTTCCACATCTCATGTGTTGCCATGTTTCAAGAGTGCATCTGCTCCTTCTCTCAGGATTCACAGAGTGATGTTATCTGGGCCCAACGCCTTCGAGGTATCTGGTTCACCTTGCAGTTTCTTCACCGCCTCCTCCTCCTCGGTTGTGTGCAGTGTATCCAGCACTTGCTGGTGCACCCTACTCCTTCGGTTTGCTGGACGTATCTCTGTCCTCATAGTGAATACCTCCTTGAATTGCGAGCTGAACTCTTCACATACTTCCTGGTCGCTCCCTGTGAGCTCCCCTCCTTCCTGCCTCAGGCTGATTACCTAACCCTTGCTTGTTTCCTTCCTGATGTGGATTTGGCTTTTGATGCTAAGTCATTCTCATATTTTTTCCTTATCCATGCATATTCATTTCTGGCTCTTCGGCTCAACTCCCTGTTTTCCTGGGTCCTTTGCCTTCCATAGTTTTTCCATACTTTAGCACACTTGGCTTTGGCCTCTCCACACCTCTGGGTAACCCATGGTCCATCATTTCATGTACTGTCTTTCCTTCTTGCTCTCTTATCCACTGCACCACCTGAAGTTTGGCTTCTACCATTCTTCTCATGATGCCTCAATCTTTCTTGTTAACTTTATTATGTATTCGAAACTCAAGACCACTTGGCCACTAGCGCTTAGGAGTTTTCGTGTGTGATATCCCCTATGTCTGAATTGCTCAAAGTGAATATGAGGTCCAGCCTTGCTGGTTCATCGCCTCTCTCTCTCTCTCTCTCTCTCTCTCTCTTCTCTCTCTCTCTCTCTCTCTCTCTCTCTCTCTCTCTGCTTGTGTCCCTAATATGTTGGTACATGAAGCTTTCCAGTACCACCTCCAGCATCTTGGCTCTCCATGTCTCCAGTCTCCCATGTGGCTCCAGATTTTCCCAGTCTATCTCCTTGTGGTTGAAATCCCCCATGATGAGTAACTTTGCCCTTCTTATGTGGGTCCTTCTGGTGGCCACCATCGTTCTGTTGCTCTCATCGTGTTTTTGGTCTCCTGTTGTTCGGTGGCGGGTTGTACATCACTGCTATCATCACTGCTGGACCCCCCATCCCCAGTTAGAAGTGCTCCTACTGTGTAGTCATCAGCCTCACCTCTGACTAGTCCTCCCATCTCAAAACTCAATTATACTCACCTAATTGTGGGTGCAGGGGTCGATTCATAGCTCCTCTGTGTGTGTGAGACGCGGTACGGTGTATACACCTTAAGTGTATCCTGTGTACTCCAGAGGTAGGAGAGAGAGAGAGAGAGAGAGAGAGAGAGAGAGAGAGAGAGAGAGAGAGAGAGAGAGAGAGAGAGAGAGAGAGAGAGAGCAGCCTGGTATTGACTGGGATACATCAGTGTTCTAATTCTCCTCCATCTTTCCTCTTCCTATTCCTCCTCATTCTCCTCCTCCTTCTCCTCTTCCTCCGTTTTCTGTTTCTTGTTTCCACTTTGTGTTTACTCCTCTTTCTTTTTCCTCTATTCATTTTCTTCTATGTAATTCACCCCAATTATTCTATTTCTTCCATTTACTTATTTTAGTCTCTCACTTATTCTATTTCTTCTTTTGTATCTTCTACATTTTATGTTCTCTTTCTTCATTTAAAATTTTCTTCTCTTTCTATTCTATTGTACCTCTGTAACATTATTGTACCTTTGGAACATTACTGTACCTTTGGAACATTATTGTACCTTTGGAACATTATTGTACCTCTGTAACATTATTGTACCTTTGGAACATTACTGTACCTTTGGAACATTATTGTACTTTTGGAACATTATTGTACCTTTGGAACATTATTGTACCTTTGTAACATTATTGTACCTCTGTAACATTATTGTACCTCTGTAACATTACTGTACCTTTGGAACATTACTGTACCTTTGTAACATTATTGTACCTCTGTAACATTATTGTACCTCTGTAACAATATTGTACCTTTGGAACATTATTGTACTTTTGGAACATTACTGTACCTCTGGAACATTATTGTATCTTTGGAACATTATTGTGCCTTTGGAATATTATTGTACCTTTGGAAAATTATTGTACCTTTGGAACATTATTGTACTTCTGTAACATTATTGTACCTTTGGAACATTACTGTACCTCTGGAACATTATTGTACCTTTGGAACATTATTGCGCTTTTGGAACATTATTGTACCTTTGGAACATTATTGTACCTTTGGAACATTATTGTACCTCTGTAACATTATTGTACCTCTGTAACATTATGTACCTCTGTAACATTATTGTACCTCTGGAACATTATTGTACCTCTGTAACATTATTGTACCTTTGGAACATTATTGTACCTCTGGAACATTATTGTACCTCTGTAACATTATTGTACATTTGGAACATTATTGTACTTCTGTAACATTATTGTACCTTTGGAACATTATTGTACCTCTGGAACATTATTGTACTTTTGGAACATTATTGTACCTCTGTAACATTGTTGTACTTTTGGAACATTATTGTACCTCTGGAACATCACGTAGTGGTTATCGTACACTTTGCTTGCAGTTATCGTATGTCTGGCACGCTAGTACCACACGATACGCTAGTTATCGTACATCTTCAGTAGGGTTAGTAAGTAAGTAAGTTTATTCATGTATACACAAATACAGTTACATAGATTATCATACATAGCAGCATATGTGTAGAAAACCCAGGATAACCCAAAAAGTCAGAGTGACTTATTTCCATTGGGGTCCATTTAATACCTTAATATTAGACACTAGTAGATACTAATTATACTAAAATTAAAAGGAATAAGGTAAAAAGAGTTATTTACATGTACATGTGCGATACTTCCTGTTGTATCGCACGACTACCGTCTGGCAGTAAGTGGATTAAGCCATCGTACTGCAGGGCTTAATCTGTCGTGCTTACTGGGTTATAGTGTCGTTGTGGTGGGATTAAAAAACCATGTGTGGGAGGCAAGGTGAGACGACACTTACAGTGGACCAGTGATCGTACCTTGGTGGCTTATATTGTTGTATCTTGAGTAACTTGTCGTACCCTGGAGACCAGACTGCCAGACGTACGTGTAACCAAGACTGAGGTACGCACACACACAGTGTATCAAAAATTCAAATACAGGAAAGCAGACTTTATTGATAAAGTGAGAATTAGAGAGAGAAAGAAAAAGAGAGAGAGAGAGAGAGAGAGAGAAGATGGTCATTGTGATGCAGTGTGGAACTGTTGGCAATGGACACGATCACTGTAAAGCTCTCTCACGCTCTCTCTCACTTCCTCCCTATCTCTCTTACTTTCTCTCTCCACTCATCACCCACTACCTCCTATCACCACTATCAATCACTGTCACCATCACCCACTACATGCCATCACCATCACTAGGTTATCTGGACGGTGATGAGTCTGGTGGCCAGCAAGTTAGTCAACTTACCCAGAGGATATATCTTCGCATCTCCCAATTACCGTCCCGTCCCACCCACGTCAACCACAACCGACACTTCTTTTTAAGACCCCTCACAGCGGACCCATTCCAAAGTCACTGAAACAAGAGAGGTAAACCCACATGAGAAAAAACGAGGGAGAGAGATAATCTGCATATTTCGACCTCCAGATGAGGTCCTCTTCAGCAGGTTACGGATTACGATTTTTCATGGTTGATATACTGACCACTGCTGGCGCTGTTGATACACTGTATGAAGCTGTCAGCAGTATGAATCTGTCAGCAGTATGACTCTGTCAGCAGTATGACTCTGTCAGCAGTATGACTCTGTCAGCAGTATGACTCTGTCAGCAGTATGACTCTCAGCAGTATGACTCTGTCAGCAGTATGACTCTGTCAGCAGTATGACTCTGTCAGCAGTATGACTCTGTCAGCAGTATGACTCTGTCAGCAGTATGACTCTCAGCAGTATGACGCTGCCAGCAGTATGAAGGTGTCAGCAGTATGAAGGTGTCAGCAGTATGAAGGTGTCAGCAGTATGAAGGTGTCAGCAGTATGAAGGTGTCAGCAGTATGAAGGTGTGAACAAGAGGTTTCTTGAAGCTTTCTCGAAGCGATGTGCCTTTGTTTTTGTACGCAACAAGTGGCAAGTAACACAGGTAACACAGGTAACACAGGTAACACTGGTCAACAATTTTTGAAAAGTTGTATGCTTCTTAAATTAGATTAGTTAATTGTTATGTATTTTCATGTCCTGAATCCAAATATCACCTTGAAAAATGCTTATTGGTTATAGGTTTAAAGATACGAGACATATAATATTTGATTATTTGATTATAACGTACAATATGTGTCAGTATGTTTTAAACTAATCCGTACCTACTCTCTGCCTTTTTGCAATGTCCCGCAATAGTCTGCAAGCATTCTTGTGCCCCATATCATGGTGAAACCTTTCACCATGTTCGTCACTAACTGCCCCACAGTTCGCTGGAAAAAAGTCTAAATGTGAATCCAAAAAGTGGATTTTAAGTGACATGTTACATCCCATGTTCTTGTAAGCCTTGATGAGGTTTTCCAGTAATTCTTCATAGTTGCCTCCTCTTCTGTTTCCCAGAAATCCCTTCGCCACTAACTTGAATGCTTCCCAAGCAGCTTTCTCCTCCCCATGAAGGTCTGATTCAAAGTCACCATCTTTCAGCTCTCGAATCTGAGGACCATTGAAGACTCCCTCTCTTAGCGTCGCTCAGTGAGGGGAATTTTGATGTTAAATACTTGAATCCCTGACCGGATTTGTCCATTATTTTTACAAAGTTTTTCATGAGCCTCAGTTTTATGTGTAGTGGTGGTAGCAAAATTTTGTTTGGTTCAATGAGAGGTGGATGTTGAACATTGTTCATCCCAGACTCCAATGATTGACGAGGTGGCCAGTCTCTCCTGATGTAGTGGCAACCTCTTGCTCGGCTGTCCCATCACATAGAAAATAGCAGTACTTGGTGTATCCGCCCTGTAAGCCCATTTATTATAAGTTTAAAAAGTGTTTGGCTAAGAAAATCACCTACTTTTCACGTCAAAACACAAACTTGCACAGCACAACCACCTTGTATGACTGTTGGAACAATACTGAAGGTCAGTGAGACTGTGAGTGTTGGTAAGAAACACACTGCCGCAAGCCTGTTGCAACTTGTTGTCACACGTAGGTCTATACTGAAAAGTAGACCTAACAAACAATTTTAACCATGATATTCATTATCAGTGACCTAAAATTAGTTGGAAGTTGCTACTCTGGTCTCGGAAACATTTTGGTTGTTGACCAGTGTAACACACAGGTAAGGTTTAACACTGGTAACACTGATAACACTGGTAACCCTGGTAACACTGGTAACCCTGGTAACACTGGTAACACTGGTAACACAGGTAACACTGGTAACACATGTAACACTGATAACACTGGTAACCCTGGTAACACTGGTAACCCTGGTAACACTGGTAACACAGGTAACACTGGTAACACAGGTAACACTGATAACACTGGTAACACAGGTAACATTGGTAACCCTGGTAACACTGGTAACACAGGTAACAATGATAACACTGGTAACACTGATAACACTGGTAACCCTGGTAACACAGGTAACACTGGTAACACTGGTAACCCTGGTAACACTGGTAACACAGGTAACACTGGAAACACTGGTAACACTGGTAACACAGGTAACATTGGTAACCCTGGTAACACTGGTAACACAGGTAACAATGATAACACTGGTAACACTGATAACACTGGTAACCCTGGTAACACAGGTAACACTGGTAACACTGGTAACACTGGTAACCCTGGTAACACTGGTAACACAGGTAACACTGGTAACACTGGTAACACTGGTAACACAGGTAACATTGGTAACCCTGGTAACACTGGTAACACAGGTAACAATGATAACACAGGTAACACTGATACCACTGGTAACCCTGGTAACACAGGTAACACTGGTAACACTGGTAACACTGGTAACACTGGTAACACAGGTAACACTGGTAACACTGGTAACACTGGTAACACTGATAACACTGATAACACAGGTAACACTGGTAACACTGGGAAGGCAATATAGCATCCACATATATAACCTTGGCAATAACCCAGTTCTTGAGTGAGTGACACAGCTGGTGCCTTCTAGCATACTGTAAACACCACCTGTCTACCTCACCACCTGGCGAAGGGCTCTTGATTTAAGGAGGGGGGAAAGGCGCTGTATAATCCCTAAGGTTACGTTCGATCCGAGGAAAGGGAGGATAGATCACCTTCCCTTGGATCAAGAGCCTCTGGTAGGCCAACCCTGGCCAGGCGTCCAGCTTCCAGTAACTGTCTAACTACCTCCTGATCCACGCTAATTACCTGTTAACCCTCATTATGTCCCACCCTGGGGGAGGGGAGGGTTAGGGGAGGGAGAGTTTAGGGAGAGGGCGGGGAAGCGAGGGGTGAGTATGAAGGGGGTAAGGCGTGGGAAGGAAGGAGAGGTGAGAAGGGAGGGGGAAGGGATAAGAAGGGGTATGGTTGGGTAGGAATGGTGTTTTGGGGGGAGGTATTAATATAATTTTATATTCTAACACCTTTAATAATAATAATAATAATCCCACCTATATATAAGAGCTGTAAGTTTGACGTTTGATGGGAAATTAATAAAATAAAACCAGTAGCACTCCCTACGAAAGCAAAAGACTCGGCAGGCGATGTAACATTCCCCCAATGAAAAGCAGGGGAGCCACTAGCACGTTGAGGGACAACACAATAAGTGTCAGGGGCCCAAGATTGTTCAACTGCCTCCCAACATACATAAGGGGGATTACCAATAAACCCCTGGTTGTCTTCAAGCAGGCACTGGACAGGCACCTAAAGTCGGTGCCTGACTAGCCAGGCTGTGGTTCGTACGTTGGACTGCGTGCGGCCAGCAGTAACAGCCTGGTTGATCAGGCTCTGATCCAACATGAGGCCTGGTCACAGACCGGGCCGCAGGGGCGTTGACCCCTGGAACTCTCTCCAGGTAAACTCCAGGTAATAAAAATGTCTGGTGGAAAGTTGCTGAGTCATCAAAACAATGGAGTCATTCACTGTTGCTGTTATACAATAAAAACATCCAACGATTTGATCCTAAAACAGCGGTGAACAGTTGTAAATCAGGAAAATAGAAAAAAAATCGCCAGCAGTAACAGTCTGGTTGATCAGACCCTGATCCCCAATGAGGCCTGGTCTCAGACCGAGCCGCGGGGGCGTTGACCCCCGAAACCCTCTCCAGGTACACTCCTTCATGGTCCGAAGTTTTCCCCGCTAACGATTAATACTTCTTCAGCAACGAACGCACATTAAATGGCGCCAAGTCAGTGTCACAAACTTTGGCAGTGGCATCAACATCTTTTCGCAACGGGGATTTTAAGGGAAATTTAACGGTTAAGGTAAATACCGCCTCGACTAATGCTACTGGTGGTAGCAAGGAAAGTATCAAAAGTCAGACATTTATGATCGAGTCCCAAAAACCGAGGGGATGTGAATATTTGGGTTGGTAATTCGCGCGCCATTTGCAGGGTATTCCGCGGCCGCCGCAGCAACAAAGTAGTTCCCGTGTAGCGCCGCTCCTGCGCTCGTAAAGATCAGTATTTATCACACCCGCGAGGGTATTTTGCAACTCCCATGCTTTTAGCAAGGAACATTGCTCGCTTTCGCGGCAAAATCAGTGGAAACGAGCAAATATTTTTAGAGCGTTGAAGCGAGTGACGTCACAGCTGGAGAGCTGTGACGTCACTCGCATCTCACTGACGTACTGCTCTCTACAATATATTCCGACCTCACCTTTTTATAATGTAAAAAATACTTAATTAAACATTCCTTTTTTTTTTATATTGCAAACAAAAATGTGCAGGTATGAAATATATGTCAATATTTAATACCTAAAATAGTGATTAATGTAAACTACCAGTGTATATACACGGAGAAACATACACTTCAGTGTACATATCACGTGAGGAAATTCCTGATCAGATATTATTGTCATTGAAGATTGAGACACTTATGCAACATAGGGGAATATTTAATAAAGATTCCCATATGTTGCATAAGTGTCTCAATCTTCAACTTGTCGGTTTTTTAAACTATTTATCACATTACTGTCATTATTATTATTATTATTATTATTATTATTATTATTATTATTTATAACAGGTAATAAACACGACATTAAACTTGCTCATTTTAATCTCTGTTATAAAGTTCCTCGAGGTGTGAGACTCAGGTTTGTAGAAGTCTCCGTCGCTTGCTGCCAAATTTTTGGGAATCTTCACAAGTTTGTAATATTGGAACACACTGAAACTATCGTACCGGAGTCTTAAAAAACACACTGTAACGTTGCCAGACACACGATCAACATTATCATTTGTCTTACTTATAAAAGTAATTTACCACAATTTTATCAGGTTAAATTATTTTGATAATATATCATTTTAAAAGATGAAAGGTCATGAGTAGTGTCTGATTAGTGAAATAAAAGTATTTATATAAAAATATCTGTTACGAAAGTTTCTCAGGACCGACCAATCAGCAGCAGATACTCGTCTATTAATACATTTTAACAATGTATTCAATTACTGTCGGCCAGCAGTGAGCCGTATTAAGCTTTTGTTAACCTTTCAGCCAATATTGGTCTGGGAAATAACTGGATTCCAGTGTTCACATACACTGGAAATATAGGAGGAGGAGGAGGTGTGGATTCACCGGGAAATATCCCGGCCCGGGTCTTTACCAGATGGCGACCCGGCTCCGGCTCCCTGGCGTGGGAGTAGCAGAGACCTAAGTCTCCCATGGGAGGGGGTACCCCTCAGCGGCAGGACCAACTGGACCCAGGCCTAGCCATATTCGCCCACAAGCACGAGGCAGGTAGATAGATAGATGCTAGGCCACTCTGGTCTGCCACCTTCCCCGCCCCAAGGAGGCTGACGGGAAGGGCAGGCTTGCGAGCCTTGGCACCTACCCTGCCCTAGAAGGGCTGGGCATAGTGATCCACCTGGAAATATATATATATATATATATATATATATATATATATATATATACTATATACATGTATCAATAAGTCTTTTAAAAGAAATCAAAATTACTTAAGTAAGCATAACTTAATAATTTTTTATATATTTTGTCTTAATTGAATTAAAAGAATTATTTTTTTTTAATTTATTCTTTAATAAAATCATTTAATACCCATTCAATATTTCCACTTTATTTTTATTAAAAGAAAACTGATTTGAAAGCAAAAACTATGCGGAATTAATTTTTATTAATGAGGTGAATTTTTTACAAATGTCAACACGGAGTTCGTCATTAATTCGTTCCAGAAGGTTGCTCAAGTGCCGTTACCAAACGAATTTGTTCCCATAAGGAATAATGTAAATTACATTAGTCCTTTTAGACCCCAAAAATACACTTACAAAAGCATTTACAAAAATACACTTACTATATATATATATATATATATATATATATATATATATATATATATATATATATATATATATATATATATATATATATATATATATAAGGTCGATCACCATGCCCAGCCCTTCTAGGGCAGGGTAGGTGCCAAGGCTGGAGCTTGCTACCATCTGCAGCTCGTAAGCCTGTCCTTCCCGTCAGGAAGATGGCAGACTAGAGGAGCCTAGCTTCTCCCTACCAGCCCTGTGCTGGTGGGGAATGTTGCTAGGCCTGTGGACAGTTGGTCCCGCCGATGACGGGGTACTGGTACCCCGTCCCATGGGAGACTTAGGTCTCTGATATTCCCACGCCAGGGAGCCGGAGCCGGGTCGCCATCTGGTAAAGACCCGGGCCGGGAGAATTCCCGGTGAATCAACACCTATATATATATATATATATATATATCCTGGTGGATACTTAATGTTTTTCTGAAGAGGATTGACTCTTTTACTCGGAGTGTTGAACCTCACAAGAGAGGACGACGAGGAGTTGGCTCACTAAGATATAGTTTGTTGGTGGTGTTTATGGTAGGTAGGAGGGAGCCAGCACGAAGGGAGGGAGAAGAGGTGAAGGAAGGACGGAAGATGCAAGAAAGTTTCCGTTGTATATATAATAAGCGGAGTTATATCAGTGAGGTGATGCATCATTTTATATACACCGAGAGGTATTAGTCTCCCTACATCTGTTACCTATGTTCACCTAGCATAGGTGTTAGTGGACTGCTGTGGGTGGCATCCTGGGGACGGTGATGTGAATGCCATCCTGGGGGAGGTGGTATGGGTGGCATCCTTGGGGAGGACCTCACAACTAATACGAAAATTTACCACACTGCTTGGCTTGCTTTCTTCTTTTCTTAATTTATTTTTCCTCTCCACCATTTTCTTCTAATTATTATTATTATTATTTTTATTATTATTATTATTATTATTAGTAGTAGTAGTAGTAGTAGTAAATATTTTTGGAGAGAGAGAGGTCTCCAACTTCCTTCACATACATTTTATTCCATATTGCTGCTAGTTCCTCATATTTGTTACTCACCTTCACTCCTGTAGCCTCGTCCTCTCCCCTATCACCACACTGCTGCCTCCTCCTCACTCCTACAACGACCCAACATCTACAAATAGCTGTAACGATCGTTAAGTTAGCCTCCATTAATTGCCTGGTGGCTGTGGCAGATTTTTTCCCCTGCCTGTATTGCTCCCTGACCAGCAACCCGACCCCGTCAATCACCCGGGCGTTGGTTGTTGACTGGTGTGGCTAGCATTAAAATCTGTCTCGCTTATCTTGTGTCTGTTGTGTTGTCACTTATTTGGGGACGTATTGTGTGTACACCCTCATACACCCATACCTTCATACACCCTCATACACACCCTCATACACCCATACCTTCATACACCCGCATACACACCCTCATACACCCATACCTTCATACACCCGCATACACACCCTCATACACCCATACCTTCATACACCCACATACACACTGGAAAATCATGTGAATGCAACTGTAAGAAACAGGTTTGCTACACAGGTGTTATATAACAAGTGTCAGGCTTCTATAAGAGGGCAGGTGCTGGTGGCAAGAGAAGAAGCTTCTATAAGAGGGCAGGTGCTGGTGGCAAGAGAAGAAGCTCCTATAAGAGGGCAGGTTCTGGTGGCAAGAGAAGAAGCTTCTATAAGAGGGCAGGTGCTGGTGACAAGAGAAGAAGCTTCTATAAGAGGGCAGGTGCTGGTGACAAGAGAAGAGGCTTCTATAAGAGGGCAGGTGCTGGTGGCAAGAGAAGAAGCTTCTATAAGAGGGCAGGTGCTGGTGGCAAGAGAAGAAGCTTCTATAAGAGGGCAGGTGCTGGTGACAGAGAAGAAGCTTCTATAAGAGGGCAGGTGCTGGTGGCAAGAGAAGAAGCTTCTATAAGAGGGCAGGTGCTGGTGGCAAGAGAAGAAGCTTCTATAAGAGGGCAGGTGCTGGTGGCAAGAGAAGAGGCTTCTGTAAGAGGGCAGGTGCTGGTGGCAAGAGAAGAAGCTTCTATAAGAGGGCAGGTGCTGGTGACAAGAGAAGAAGCTTCTATAAGAGGGCAGGTGCTGGTGACAAGAGAAGAAGCTTCTATAAGAGGGCAGGTGCTGGTGGCAAGAGAAGAAGCTTCTATAAGAGGGCAGGTGTTGGTGGCAAGAGAAGAAGCTTCTATAAGAGGGCAGGTGCTGGTGGCAAGAGAAGAAGCTTCTATAAGAGGGCAGGTGCTGGTGGCAAGAGAAGAGGCTTCTGTAAGAGGGCAGGTGCTGGTGACATGAGAAGAGCCTTCTATTAGAGGGCAGGTCCTGGTGGCAAGAGAAGAGACTTCTATTAGAGGGCAGGTGCTGGTGACAAGAGAAGAGGCTTCTATTAGAGGGCAGGTGCTGGTGGCAAGAGAAGAGACTGGTGGAATGATGAGGTGAGAAGTAATATTTACATCTTACAAGAAATTCTGAAGGAATTCAAAATATTTCCAACATTCCAGGAATTTTCCAGCATTCAAAGACATTCTGTAATTTCGGTCTGCTCTTAAAATTCCAAGAGTTTTCCCAAATTCCAAGTTTTCCCAATTACAAAGAGTTTTCCCAAATTCCCATGTTTTCCCAAAAACTGTGTTCCCAAAAGTGGCTCAAGCAGCACAAAGTCACATTGTTGCCTTGATGCCAGGGCAGGGCTCTTGATCCTGGGAACTGGAGCCACCCTCCATTTCCTCAGATCAAACCACATTGCCTCCCAAGTCCTCTGGTGCCGTTATGACCACTACGGGTTTGATGCTTCACTGTGAATACAGTGACAATATTAAACACAACAATTCCAGGAAATTGTTAGGATTCCAGGAAAATTTCAATATTCCAGAAATATGTCCAAATTCCAGGAAATTCTGAAGAGTGCCATTCCTGTGGCACTCTCAAGAGTGCCATTCCTGTGGCACTCAAGAGTGCCATTCCTGTGGCACTCAAGAGTGCCATTCCTGTGGCACTCAAGAGTGCCATTCCTGTGGCACTCAAGAGTGTCATTCCTGTGGCACTCAAGAGTGCCATTCCTGTGGCACTCATGAGTGCCAGTCCTGTGGCACTCTCAAGAGTGCCATTCCTGTGGCACTCTCAAGAGCCACATAATTCCAACCATTCCAAGTTGATATTCCAATTAAGCTCTAAATTCCCAGAGACTCATTGGAATGGGAATGTTGTCTTTGTGACGCTTATTAAGTTGTTTATGTTGTTGTATTGTTGTAAATGTTGCATTGTTGTTGTATTATTGTTTTATTTTCGTTGTATTGTTGTTGTTGTAAATGTTGTATTGTTGGTGTTGTAAATGTTGTATTGTTGTAAGTGTTGTATTGTTGTTATTGTATCATTGTTTTTGTAAGTGTTGGATTGTTGTTGTAAATGTTGTATTAATCATTTTCTGTAATTATTATATTTATTTACTTTTTTTTAGTTTTATATTTGCTAACTTTCCGCAATTGTTTTGTGTATTATTGTGTCACACTTGTTATTATATAGGTTTTTGTTATATTTATTGTACTGTAATTGTTGATGTATTTGTTGTGCTTGTTGTTGTATCTGTACTTCACCTCTGATGGTGAAGTGTTAAGTGTGTAGTAAGGGAGTTAATGTGGGAAGTGTTAAGTGTGTAGTAAGGGAGTTAATGTGGGAAGTGTTAAGTGTGTAGTAAGGGAGTTAATGTGGAAAGTGTTAAGTGTGTAGTAAGGGAGTTAATGTGGGAAGTGTTAAGTGTGTAGTAAGGGAGTTAATGTGGAAAGTGTTAAGTGTGTAGTAAGGGAGTTAATGTGGAAAGTGCTAAGTGTGTAGTAAGGGAGTTAATGTGGAAAGTGTGTAGTAAGGGAGTTAATGTGGGACGTGCTAAGTGTGTAGTAAGGGAGTTAAGGTGGAAAGTGCTAAGTGTGTAGTAAGGGAGTTAATGGAAAGTGTTAATGTGTAGTAAGAGTTAATGTGGAAGTGTTAGTGTGTAGTAAGGAGTTAATGTGGAAGTGTTAAGTGTGTAGTAAGGGAGTTAATGTGGGAAGTGTTAAGTGTGTAGTAAGGGAGTTAATGTGGGAAGTGTTAAGTGTGTAGTAAGGGAGTTAATGTGGAAAGTGTTAAGTGTGTAGTAAGGGAGTTAATGTGGGAAGTGTTAAGTGTGTAGTAAGGGAGTTAATGTGGAAAGTGTTAAGTGTGTAGTAAGGGAGTTAATGTGGAAAGTGCTAAGTGTGTAGTAAGGGAGTTAATGTGAAAGTGTGTAGTAAGGGAGTTAATGTGGGAAGTGCTAAGTGTGTAGTAAGGGAGTTAAGGTGGAAAGTGCTAAGTGTGTAGTAAGGGAGTTAATGTGGAAAGTGTTAAGTGTGTAGTAAGGGAGTTAATGTGGGAAGTGTTAAGTGTGTAGTAAGGGAGTTAATGTGGAAAGTGTTAAGTGTGTAGTAAGGAGTTAATGTGGGAAGTGTTAATGTGTAGTAAGGAGTTAATGTGGAAAGTGCTAAGTGTGTAGTAAGGGAGTTAATGTGGAAAGTGTTAAGTGTGTAGTAAGGGAGTTAATGTGGGAAGTGTTAAGTGTGTAGTAAGGGAGTTAATGTGGAAAGTGTTAAGTGTGTAGTAAGGGAGTTAATGTGGAAAGTGTTAAGTGTGTAGTAAGGGAGTTAATGTGGAAAGTGTTAAGTGTAGTAAGGGAGTTAATGTGGAAAGTGTTAAGTGTGTAGTAAGGGAGTTAATGTGGAAGTGTTAAGTGTGTAGTAAGGGAGTTAATGTGGAAAGTGTTAAGTGTGTAGTAAGGGAGTTAATGTGGAAAGTGTTAAGTGTGTAGTAAGGGAGTTAATGTGGAAGTGTTAAAGATGTGTAGTAAGGGAGTTAATGTGGAAAGTGTAATGTGTAGTAAGGAGTTAATGTGGAAAGTGTTAATGTGTAGTAAGGAGTTAATGTGGAAAGTGTTAAGTGTGTAGTAAGGAGTTAATGTGGAAGTGTTATGTGTAGTAAGGGAGTTAATGTGGAAAGTGTTAAGTGTAGTAAGGAGTTAATTGAAGGTATGTGTAGTAAGGGGTTAATGGGAAGTGTTAATGTGTAGTAAGGAGTTAATGTGGGAAGTGTTAAGTGTGTAGTAAGGAGTTAATGTGGGAAGTGTTAATGTGTAGTAAGGAGTTAATGTGGAAAGTGTTAATGTGTAGTAAGGAGTTAATGTGGAAGTGTTATGTGTAGTAAGGAGTTAATTAGTAGTGTAAGGATTAATGTGTGTAATTGTGTAGGAGTTAATGTGAAGTTATGTGATAGGTTATGTGAAAGTCTAAGGTAAAGAGTTAATGTGGAAAGTGTTAAGTGTGTAGTAAGGGAGTTAATGTGGAAAGTGTTAAGTGTGTAGTAAGGGAGTTAATGTGGAAAGTGCTAAGTGTGTAGTAAGGGAGTGTAAAGGTCTGTAAGAATCTGTAAATAATACTGACTAACAGCAAGACTGTTGAGGACACTGTAAGTCAGAGTGTGAGACAGAATAAGAGTGTGGGAGAGAATGAGAGAGAGTGAAAGAGAATGAGAGAGGGCGGGTAAAAAAGTAATAAGTAGGAAACGAAATTAATTATAATTAATGATCAAACCGATTATGGCAATTATTGGCGGAGATGTGTAGAGATAAGAAGGGGGAGCCATGTACACACACACACACACACAGGAAGTATTTCTTCAGTCACAGAGTTGTCAGGAAGTGGAATAGTCTGGAAAGTGAGGTAGTGGAGGCAGGAACCATACACAGCTTTAAGACGAGGTATGATAAAGCTCATGGAGCAGGGAGAGAGAGAGAGGACCTAGTAGCGATCAGTGAAGCGGCGGGGCCAGGAGCTGAGTCTCGACCCCTGCAACCACAAATAAGTGAGTACAAATAGGTGAGTACACACACAGCGTGCTGGTGGCTCAGTGGGTAGCGTCCTCAGCCCACACTGAGGGATCTGGGATCGATCCCCAGCAAGGGTGGAAACGTTGGGCATGTTTCCTTACACTTGTTGTTACTGTTCACCTAGCAGTAAGTAGGTACCTGGATGCTAGCAGACTGTTATGGGTGGCATCCTGGGGGACAATAATAACCTAAGGTGCCATAAATGCTCTATATAGCCAGGGACTTTGAAGTTTTTACATAGTTTGTCAGTGATGTCAGCTAGGTCTGTAGCAATGATGTCAGCTAGGTCTGTAGCAGTGATGTCAGCTAGGTCTGTAGCAGTGATGTCAGCTAGGTCTGTAGCAGTGATGTCAGCTAGGTCTGTAGCAGTGATGTCAGCTAGGTCTGTAGCAGTGATGTCAGCTAGGTCTGTAGCAGTGATGTCAGCTAGGTCTGTAGCAGTGATGTCAGCTAGGTCTGTAGCAATGATGTCAGCTAGGTCTGTAGCAGTGATGTCAGCTAGGTCTGTAGCAGTGATGTCAGCTAGTCGAGCAGTGATGTCAGCTAGGTCTGTAGCAGTGATGTCAGCTAGGTCTGTAGCAGTGATGTCAGCTAGGTCTGTAGCAGTGATGTCAGCTAGGTCTGTAGCAGTGATGTCAGCTAGGTCTGTAGCAGTGATATTATGTGATTGTAGAAGAAAATGATGACGGGAAATGAGAAAATTGGGGAGAACGAAAGAAGGGAGATAAGGTACGAAGAGAAAATGAAGATGATCAGGGGAAAAATATTATGACAAAACTTTACTAACGAAAGCGTACGATACAATGACAGAGAAGAAAAGAAATATAGAAGGAAGGTGGAAGGCAGAGAGAGAGAGAGAGAGAGAGAGAGAGAGAGAGAGAGAGAGAGAGAGAAGGAAGAGTAACTGACGGGGAAGAGAGAGAGAGAGGAAGGGCGGGGAAAGGGGGACGAGCCGTCCACCGTCCCGAAAAATTCACTTAAGAGTCTCTGGTGGACGCATACATCAGGACAGCAGTAGTCCAAAAGTAAGACTGGAATACCAACACTGGGCCCTTGTGGTCCCTCCCTGACACCCACCATCCCGGGAAAGAAGGGTCATCTAGGGCACAGGGAAGGCCATATCTGAGAGGTGAAGTAGGTTAAAGGGTGCATGCAGGGCTGTAGGGTGGTGGTCTCTTGAGCAGCACGGAGGTGGTGTGGTCTGCCTTCAATCTTGTAGAGCGTGGCTCAGACCATCACCTGAAAATGTGTGTGGTTTTGTGATCACTCGGTGCCAGCAGTGGCACTCCAGTACTGATGAAATGTACTGTCCACTGTCACTCCAGAATATTGAGCAACAATACAACATGGGTGTCCTGGACTTATATGTTTCAGTCATCAAGGGCAAACAATGATATCTAATGAAGACATTGTTTTTTGGCCCAACTCATTGATGTAATAGGTTTAAGTCTACCACACGAGGGTCATTAAGGCTGCATATCACCTGTTTACCACCAGTCAAGAATACTTTACTTCCTAAAATGGGGATTAAAGTAAACTCTCAGTGTATATCCTTCAAGCTATACAGTTTGTGTTTACATCCTTGCTCGACTAATTACAGGCCGCTATGATTATCCTGCGTTATTAGTAAAACATTTGAAAACATTATATTTTCTTATTAGTTTGTATTTACAGGAATATAGCAATGTTCATGGTATCCTGCCTTCATTATTATTATTATAATTATTTGCATTTCCCTCTAGGTGTCTATTGCTGGGTGAGCAACAGCAGCAGGTAAGGGGACTTCACCTGAGATCGATCTTGGGACCTCTCGGTAATGTGTCGAATGTTCTGCCCACTGCACTACACTTCACTTTGTCTGTGTATAATACATGTAGCTATAATGTTGATGTTTCTGCAGGTATGGTCAGGCAAGGGAGCCAGCGTACAGGGCCGGGAGACAGGGGAGGTGGACTGGTCCAGGAGTCAGTTTGTACAAGAGTGTCTGGGGGAACATAACAGACTCCGCTCACATCACTCAGCACCCCCTCTGGTGCTCTCCGAAGAGGTAAGTTATTCACTCTCTCTACGAAAAGAAAATCATGATTCTATACCACGGCAACGCTGAATCACAACCATGACACATTACCAATAAAGAAACACAGAGGCTAAAGTGGCCAGATACACAGTGGCCAGATGACACAGCACATATGAAATGCACTTTGCGTAGTACGTATTTATTGTACCATGAAGACAGCTGACAGTATCTTTAATAAATCTTAGCAGCCCACAACTCGACACACTTAAGGCCTTTAAATGCCTTTATAAAAACTTCTGTTATTTACATAACACAGATTAGCCGGAAGCTCCCCAGTAACTCGTTAAAACTAAAGATCTATGAGATATGATTTTCAACATGTCAACCAACTAAACTAAAAAAAACTTTGGATATCAGCTAAAATCACTCACAGTTCCCAACGCAGTTTCAAAGTAGTGTCTTAGAGTCTGCCTTCATGAAAATCAAATACAATTTCAACGCCTCGCAAGGACAGTGGAGACCAGACATAATCAATGTTCTTGCTCTTAAAACATGCATTACATCCTCAGATCTCAGGACCATTCCAATGCAACATTGTTCCAACCACACAGGGAATACCACTTTTTTTTCCTGCACTTGTGGCCTTTTATATATACTCTGGCTGGCAGAATTCATAAGTAACGAAGTTTCTAGAGCGAACTGAAAACGACATTTCGGTCAGTGCATGACCATTGTAAAGTCATATTATCAGGCTTGTACACTATCTTTTTTCCAAGGAAATCTGTTAATTTCTGGTCTGGAAGGAATATCCTTCACGGATGATGGTGTTGCCTGCTGAGAGCAGACCTGTGCCTTGCTCTGATAGGTAACATAGTTAAGATAGTTCCTCCCTGCTGGAGTTGGTCAAGAGGAGAGCAGAGTGGTAGAGACTTCTCCACTATTCTTCTTATATTCTTTGATTTGCTTTTATTAAATATCTCTATATGTATTTTTTAATGTATCTGAATTACATATGTAATTATGTATCTTGGTATTTTATATATTTTCATAAACTATTAGTTTTTTTTTTTATTCGTATTAGTGATTTTTTGTTGTTGTTGTTGACCAATATTGATGTAATGAGTGTATCTGAATGTTATCACCAGCTATGCAACGATGCCCAAGCCTGGGCCAACCGCCTGGCACACTTTGGTCTCCTGGAGTATAGTTCCGAACACGGGCGAGGCGAGAACATTATGACCTCTACTGCCAAGGAAGGTCTAACAGGTGAGAGAGGTGGGGAGGGGGTCGACTTTTCTCTCTCCCCCAACTCTACTTATTTTCTCCCCTTCCCCAACCACTCCGCTTTCCCCATCCTTCTATACTTCCCGTACCCCTTCCTCCACCTCTCCCCCATCCTCCTCAACCTCTACTAGCCTCCTGCACCACCTTTCACATGTTTTTCCCAGAAATTTACATCATGGTATACTGTTCTTTTCCCTCACGGGAGGTTCCTTCGTGCTGGTGAGGGGCCCTTGATTCAAGGAAATAGATCTGTGCTCCAGTTCCTTAAATCGAGTCTGAATGCCGTCTGTTCCCCCAGGCGCTGTATGACCCCTATAAGTTTAGCACTTCCCTTGGCTGGTGTACCGTCCTGGTGCTATTAGAAAATGGGTCACCAGCTTAATGGAGTTTTAAGGAAAACGTGTTGTTGATCGTGCATTATTTAGTAAAAATTTGCAACAGCACATTGTGTAGCTGCTCTGATCTATATGACATTACACAAGGATGCTATGTATGATAATTGTAATAACCTAAATCTGTGTAACTGTACCTGTACCCAAAGCCGGATTAAGATCTTGCAGGCTACTGGGCTACAGGTACTGAGGCTCCTGGGCTACAGGTACTGTGAGGCTCCTGGGCTACAGGTACTGTGAGGCTCCTGGGCTACAGGTACTGTGAGGCTCCTGGGCTACAGGTACTGTGAGGCTCCTGGGCTACAGGTACTGTGAGGCTCCTGGGCTACAGGTACTGTGAGGCTCCTGGGCTACAGGTACTGTGAGGCTCCTGGGCTACAGGTACTGTGGGCTCCTGGGCTACAGGTACTGAGGCTCCTGGGCTACAGGTACTGTGAGGCTCCTGGGCTACAGGTACTGTGAGGCTCCTGGGCTACAGGTACTGTGAGGCTCCTGGGCTACAGGTACTGTGAGGCTCCTGGGCTACAGGTACTGAGGCTCCTGGGCTACAGGTACTGTGAGGCTCCTGGGCTACAGGTACTGTGAGGCTCCTGGGCTACAGGTACTGTGAGGCTCCTGGGCTACAGGTACTGTGAGGCTCCTGGGCTACAGGTACTGAGAGGCTCCTGGGCTACAGGTACTGTGAGGCTCCTGGGCTACAGGTACTGTGAGGCTCCTGGGCTACAGGTACTGTGAGGCTCCTGGGCTACAGGTACTGTGGGCTCCTGGGCTACAGGTACTGAGGCTCCTGGGCTACAGGTACTGTGAGGCTCCTGGGCTACAGGTACTGTGAGGCTCCTGGGCTACAGGTACTGTGAGGCTCCTGGGCTACAGGTACTGAGGCTCCTGGGCTACAGGTACTGTGAGGCTCCTGGGCTACAGGTACTGTGAGGCTCCTGGGCTACAGGTACTGTGAGGCTCCTGGGCTACAGGTACTGTGAGGCTCCTTGGCTACAGGTACTGTGAGGGCCCCCAGTGATATTTTCAAAATGAAAGAAAGTTAAAGAAATATTAAATCTGTTTTTACAAGGCTAACAACTTTGCGTAATTTCTTGGAGACAAATTTCTCAAAAAACATCAATAAATTGTAAGTTGTTGAGACCATCTCTGGAGGCCCTCCAGCTGGCGGAGGCCCCTAGGCTGCAGTCCCTGGAAGCCCTCCAGCTGGCGGTGGCCCCTGGGCTGCAGTCCCTGGAGGCCCTCCAGCTTGCGTAGGACCTGGGTTGCAGTCACTAAAGCCCATGCCTTAATCCGGCCCTTCGTGTACCTAAATAACCTTACTTATTGTCTTGGTGTACTCCAGGGTACACTGTGGCTCAGGGCTGGTACCAAACTGGTCGCAACTTCAAGTACGGTGTCAATAGCTCGGCGGACCTCGCACACGCTGGTATGATTATCCTCAAACTTTTTCTTTAATGATTAAAAATATTACTTTTCTATCTTTTGTGTTTAACCAATTCATAAATAATTTATAACAAACCTCAGTCTGTGTTATCCTTGATTTAATAACCATTTGTCACAATTTACTAATCGTAATGGTAAACAACTTTTGTCACTCTGACGTATAAACTGAAGGCAAACTTGAAGAGTCGTGCTTGACCTGTGTGTTTGCCAGTTGAATCTTCCATTGTAACAGATAGCATGATACCATTTCCCAAGATTAACCACTATCAGTATAGGTACTAGTAATACTATCCTCCCTGGTGGGATAGTCAAAAGGAAACGCTGTCATCCTCTTTTAACAATGAACTTGTAAAGAACATTCAAAAGTATTTAGACCTGCCTTGACAGCTTCTTGTACTGTACTCCAGACTCATCTAATCACAATAATAATCATAACTACTATAATAATCCTAAAGTATGAGTATTGAAATATACTGTTACATGATTTAGAAAAAAATGCATCCCTAAATTGTTGAATCTCTTTGACGGTAGTGACTTTGCTGTCAGGGAATGTACGAGTTATGGTAAACTAGGTAACATTTGTTAGTGGTCTCAGTGCCCACACATGAGTTAGTCAGTGCTTGGGTTGTTACATCTAGCCATGATAGTCTATTACCACGTAGTCAAAATTAAAGGCAAACTAGATGTATTTTGGTTGCTGCGAAATCCAAGAATTTTGTCCCCATATTGAAAATGAAAATTAATTTTAATTTGCAAATAGACCTTATAACATTAACAAATGCAAACAGTTACAAAACAGTAGTTATTAAGTGCTATGCATAGCCAACATAATCATTATACGATAAGCTTTGCTGTTTATCCGACACTCAAAACATCCCTAACCATGTACTAGATTCGTATCAAGGAGGTGCAATCTGCTGTATGCAGTTGCACGATGGGTCTCACCTCGAGTACTTAACCAGATACAGATATCTGGCACTCGAGGTCTTTCTGTTTGGACTTGTAACCAGACTTTCTCACATGCAGAAAGAGAGGCAGATATCAATTTGAGCTGTGGCGAGGTTTCTTCCCAGGTATGGAGCTAATGTGAAAATTATGTGTTTTGCTTACATTAAATCACTGGTTAACAATGTTGCACACCTAGTTGCTCTGGTGTCAGACAGGAGCTTGCAGGGCTGGGGAAATTGAAAACAAAAATAAGCGATGAGAATCATGCTAACATGTCTATGTATCAATAAAATACTAAAAAATGTGGAAAGATCTTGATATGCTAAGCATCAGAGACTGTGTCACTAAATGAAATGTCCTTATTGGCGGTAATATGCTCAAGCAAACCCATCCAAACCCATGCACAGAAGCCCTCCAAACTATTTTTTTTTTTTACCACAGGTGAGGACTCCTCCAAATGGATTATAAAACTTGACTTCCAAATAAATCAGATGATCTAAGACAAGCAAGACAATAGCAACACTTCCCTGCACCAGATAAAATTACCTGTTTCCAAATAACAATACTCTCCTTCCCCCAAAGAACCATATAAGATCACAGCTTCATGTTGAAGCCAAGCATGAAGTCTTAGGCACACAGCACTTAGACAAATTATGTTGATGGCTCCATCCACCAACCCACTAGTGCAGCCGGTAGTGCCACTGCTGTCACCGACAATTGAACTCCTTGCACTCGGATATGTCCGTGTGTCTAAAGTTGACACTTTAATTGTAGGTGATTGTTTTATTATCCATAAATGCCCATAGCTCCAAGGGTGTCAGCTGTGACACGCTGGTGTCAGAAGGCAGACATACAGTGTAGAAAGCGGAGTCAGAGTACACTTGTGAATTCCATTTCACATTGGTTTTCAAATGCATGCCAGAACTCTTGAAGGAGGGAGTAGATGACAACTTTGGATTGTCCACCAGTTAAATATTTAAGCACAGTAATACGAAAAGAACTTCAACTGAACTTCATTGACTCGAGACTGAAGAAGACTGTCACCAGTCAGTCCATCTATCATCCAGAAGCTACATGTCTATGGAACATCTAACAAATTCAGCAGACTCTTAGATGTCAACACTATCAGGCTTCGGCTGGGCTGCAAGTACCACTGGTTGATTGTTGTTCTTCTTGATTCGCCCGTACTCTCCCGGCCCGGGTCTTTTCCAGATGGTGACCCAGCCTTAGCTCCCTGTCTTGAGACCTACTTCTTCCATGGGAGGAGGTACAAGTACTTCCTCATCTTCTGGGACCAACTGTCCCCAGGCCTAGCCCCATTCCCCGTCCTCACGGGGCTCGTAGGGAGAAACTAGGCCTCTGGTCTGCCATCTTCCCCGCCCCAGGAAGGTTCGTGTGAATGGCAGTCTTGCGAGCTGCAGGTGGTAGCTAGCTCTGACACCTTCCCCGCCCTAAAAGGGCTCGTGGGAGTGGTGTCGGCCTTCCTTCCACTAGTGAGGTAGACTTAACTAAATGTAGACTTTGCCAGGGAAATTGTTATCACACCCTCTATAATTATGTTCTGAAGTATTAATAAATCATGAATTCAGAGACAACTAACAAATGTTCAAGAAATATCGAAGTGTTTTAGCTACAGTGGCATATTACCAGCCATTCTTGAAAAAATATGACTGTCTATTGTAAATAACTCATAACCACTTAACCAGTCAAAATTCAGCTATACCTAGCTGAAATATTAGGTATTAAAATTAAACTCTCAATAATATATAAGCTACACTGTAATGTTTCTCTAGCTGAACTCATGCCCTCGTAAACAACTTATTACCATTGTTAGCAGATCATAATCTTATAGTACTTCATCACTTCTGTAATTTGCTTAGCTATCAAGACACTGAGGCCAAGTCCCTGGACCCATTATGTTCCTCTGTAATCTCTTGACTACCGCCCACGGGATGGGTATGGAGTGCATAATAAAGCTATTAAACTAACTAACTGCTTGGCTTTCTTGGGTTATCCTGGATTATTAACCCTCTTTAGTAAACAATCTGAATATACTCTTCTGGTTGTGGGACTGCATTGCCCTTTGAGGATACAGAACTTCAGTTATTCTGTGTCAGTTATTTAGTGAGCAGATTTTTTTAATTCTACTAAAGAATAATACTAATACGTACTAACAAAGAATATGGATACGCTATACAGTACTAACATTTCAGATTGTTTTGATGTCTCACAAGAAGTGTTTATTTGCTTATCAACAGGAAAGATTGCAACACAAACTATGGAGAATAACTGGGATAGCCTATAAAACTATATAATAATGTTTTTAAACTTTATATAATACTAGTGTGTTCGACAGGGCCGTTCTCACAGGTGGTGTGGCAGTCAACCAGAGCTGTGGGTATGGGCATTGCCCGGGGTTCTGATGGCCGCACAGTGGTAGTGGCACGTTACTTACCTCAGGGCAATATTGGAGGCCAGTTCAGCAGCAACGTGAAGCCTCCTGTAAGTGACAATCCCCTCGCTATTACCAAGACATTGACACCAACAATGTCCCGGACACGACAGGAGGCGCATTTCTATGTCAGTATCGCCCTAGAGCCTCCAGGGAAAAACAAGAAGGCAGATAAAGAGAAGATAGTTGCTGCTCTTAAACTACCTGCTAAAAAAGTGTTTGGAGATGGAGGGGTGTCCGGGGAGACGCTGCTTCCACACTCCACCACCATCAAGACCCTCAGCCCAACTTTTGCTGCCTGTCGCAATGGCGCTGCCAGGACCTCAAAGTTATTTCCCATCTGCTGCGTGACTCCAGCCAAGACAGAGGAGCGGTGGGCGACTCCAAGTGCCCGCAGCCAACATCAGACACAGCAGCCACAGCAACAGATCGACTTGGCCATCATCAGACGAACAATAGATGAGCCCAGGCCTGGCACCAAGCTAGATACTGGTGTGCACCTCAGTGCAGAACCTTTACAAAAATATAAATCTTGCCTTAGAACATCGCCAAGATTAGCAGCTTCACCCAGGTTAGGAGTCGCAGCTAGACTGGGAACCTCTCCTAAAATGGCTGCGCTTCCTAAACTCGCCTCCTCCAGAACGACTGGATCACCTAAGTTGGTCGCCACCTCTCGGTTTGGAGGGTCACCTAAGCGTGGGTCTCCTAAACGATCAATACTCCGGCGTGGTACTTCTCCCAAGCCTGGGTCATCACCACGTCGAAGTGCTGCCTCGCGTCTTCGAGCACTGACGACTGCAGGAGAACAGAGTGTTATTGTCGCAACACTCTAGCTAAAACCAAAACTATGCAGGATGAGTGATTTGTTGTATTGTTAATATTGTTAATATGATGGTTCTGTGAACTAACAGATAAAATGAACAGATTTTTCAGTGGCTTTGAACTACAGAAATTTGAACATTGATGTAAGCACATGGTGATGCATGTGTATTTCATATGAGGCTTCAATATAAGGGTGCATGTGTAATGCTTGTGTATCTGAAACTGGTGGATTTGATCTAGGAGAGTGACAAGAGTGTGACTTTAAGGCCTACACAAGAGCCTAACACACATGTAACAGTGAGGGCATGGCAGCACAAGTACTCAGCTCAGTATTCACTACCATACACACCATCTGCAGCTGTGATCATACTAACCAAAGCTCATATCATTCACTTTGACAGTATACAGACCTTCAGCTGAACTAATCATGCACACATTGCCTGCGGTTGCAAACTTGGTGCTCTGGTGTTTTTGTGAGAGCAACTGATGCAGAGTGGAGGTTAGAAAGTCTCATTCCAGCTCAACAAATATACTTACGACACATTACACCCAAGACAGTCAGGACTCTCACTTGCAAAAGATAAGTTATGAACATTCGCCAGGTAGCAGCTGTAATAATTACCTCAACAATTATTTGTCAGGTCGTCTTATCGGTTCGTAAGTTTTAAAGGCTGCACAAATTTACCCATAGGGAGATCCTGAATGCTCTTCGAGGTAATGTCTACTAGTCGTGAGTGAAACTTTCAATATATCAGTAAGTGATAAACAAAATGTGGTAATGAACTCTCTCGTCTAGTCTTGAATTTAAGTATGATGCGACTCAGACTTGAGAGTTGTAACATGTTAGTGCCAAGATAGGATTAGTTCCTCTTTACTTAACGTGCTAAAATAATCGAGGATTTTTAATGAGTTTGGCCTTAAGGCTTCGTCGATCCCTGTGACCATCAGTATCACAGGATATTTTTAATAATTAAATCCTAGTTCTACCACCGTCGTTGACATGACAGCACGGCGTCCCTAGATGCTGCTATTATCCCTCAGTGCTTAGTTAATTGAACTTGCTCCTCAGGGCCTGTGGGGACTACCTTGCTGGGGGAGCTTTGGCAAATAAAATTATTAGTGGGGACTGTAGACTTATTTAGGTGGCCTTATTAAAGGGTACTATGAGGGTGAATTTGGTAAATATTAAACAGAGATGAAGAAGCTGATGTGGCAGTGACGTCCTGCGGAGGATAATTCTCTGAGACTGAACACTGTGGGACATTTACTCTAAGTGTTCTGTAGATAAATTTATTCTTAAAAATGCCGTAGAGGATACCAACTGATTGTTAACTTACCTGATGAGCTTTATAAGCAGAGGGATTGTTAAGGTGAACTCTTAAGTACTTAACTGGAAGAAAGTTGTGTAAGGAGAGTGAAAAGAAAAAGTGTTGGGAATAAGATATATAAATCTGAGGAATTAGTTACACAATGTGAAGAGGAAAAGTTAGGTGAAAAGGCAAGGAGAAAATTATTAGGATCAAACTAAATGTGAATGTTTGCTATAATTAGCATATTGAAACTAATGTAACAAGCAAGGAGAATAATGTACATAAGAGTAACAATGGATGTACAGTATTAATAGTATTTGCTTCAGTCTACAGACGAGAGAAGAACAGAAAGTTGGCAGCCTCTGTCATGAGAAAAATATTAAAAAATGTCACTAATCGAAGCATCCCATCATAGTCCCCTTTAACAAGCTCTCACCTCAACATTTGCTATATACCGTAGATCATTATTTATAAGTCCAAGCCTTCACGTCTTGTCAAAATTGCACTAGTAGGACAATTTAGAATAAGATATTTTAGCTAAAATAATGAGGGCAGTTTTGCGAGATTGATCCGTTTACTTCGGAAAATTAAAAGTTGTGATATTTGCACACGAGATTGTCTGGCTATCAATATAACTCAGCGTGTCCAGAAGGATGTGTACCTCCATTAACCTCTTTGTGGTGCTGGCTTTGTGTCACAACACCCAGTTAACTTTTGAAGACTTAATTAAGCTCTTCTTTTTTCTACATATACAGTAGATAAATACATACATGCTTTTTAAGTCGAACTTTCCAAGTTGGTGTATTCAGGAACGATCGTCTTGCCAAACATATTCACTTTCTGCTATAACTCCGTTTTATAATGTGTATGGTTAGATAGTCATATGAGCAGACATGAAATGCAATTTTTTATTGTACTGCTGAGCTAACAGCGACCTGATCTAACCTTGTTAAAATTAACCTAATGTAATATAGTTTAATCTTAATCAAACCCATCTAAGGTTAGTTCTAATATATAGTTATTACTATTTAACATCGCTGATTACCAGCCTGTTATCTTTGCCACTGTGTGACATAAGAATCATAAGGTTCCTCATTCAGGTCAGTGACCACTCCACTCACGAGTTTTTATGGAGAACTCAGACTTGACCAGCAGCCAGTTAGAAGACCTGCCCACTCTTCTGGTTGCAGAACCTTTATGACTGGTGCTATGACTAAACAACCAGGTGATCCCAGACTATGCTGAATTGTTTCACTCGCTAGTTAAGAATTTTCAACATATTGATAAGTGACTTAGAAGGGACAGGAGCTAAAACTAATCATTGGCTACTCTTCGAGTCAGAGGTCTCCCATAAAAACTTGTAATAAAGTTGTAATAATGGCAATCACCAGCCTCCCCATAGTTCTGACTGAGAAACCCCCAAGATTAACGGAGTGTCTGAGATGATGTTCATTACAAATTTTCATCACATCACTAATACATATTTTTATGATACTCAGAATTATTTTTGTGGAGTTATTGCAAAATTGAATTTATATTCAGCTTGTTTGGCAAAAGAGCCGCTGCTTTATAAGCCAAGATCGCAGGATCTGCCTAATAAGCATGACATATTTATAATTCATCATTAAATTGATTGATGAAATGTGTGCATGTACAAACACACATGCATGTTCACGCATTATGCTATACACTGTACAGTACATTTGCATAAAATCATACTATTCATCAAGAGTGTAAAAAGGAAGATAACTCAGCCTTAGGAGATAATCTGTGATGGTCACCCATACATTTACACATCATGGTAAAGGCTGACTTAGTTTTCAGGACTGCATTATCACAACCCCTTTTATTTTGTTTTGTAAAAAATAACATAGTTGTTATTTAAATGATGGTTGTAATATTTTGAATGGAACATTTTTTTTTTTTACCCTTGGCACTTTTTCTTGGCCATATATGCACATGTACCGATTATTGACAGTCTACCATTCTTCTACTATGCATGTTCTTTTTCATCAAATCTTATAGCTTTACTAAGAAATTACCTATATTTCACCTGCTTGCTACTGTTCTCCATTTTCCTGCTCCTGGTCAGACCAAGTTAAATCAAGAATTAAACTCTAATAATCATCATAATTCATTAACTCTTAGCTGAGCTCAAGACTACATGAAGGTCATTAAGTTGTAGGTAAATGGTTCAGAGTACCGACAAGTTGATAAATTAGACACATGCAACACTTGGGTATCTTTACTGAGGAAATGTTTCGCCACACAGTGGCTTCATCAATCCAATACAAAGAATGAAGACAAGAAGTTTGAGGTAATCAGTCCCTCAGCCTGAAGTCGATGTAATCAGTCCATCAATCTTGATTGCATCGATGTACTCAGTCCATCAATTAAGATGGATGTACTGATTACATCAACTCCAGGTTGAGGGACTTATTACCTCACCCTCCTTCTGATTGTCACCATTCTCCTTTGATTAGACTGATGAAGCTGCTGTGTGGCAAAACATTTCCTCAATAGAGATAACCAAGTGTTGTACGTTTGTCTAATTTGTCATTAAGGTTACAATTCTCCCGTACACTACCATCAGGAATACTTTAATCCTAAGAAAGGGATTCAAGTCAACTCTCAGTGTAGATATTATGGTATTCATTGTAAGTCCTGAATCAGTGTAATATAGTGTACACTGAGAGGCATCTTTTGGTGTACATAGTGGCCTCCCTTCAAAGAGGGTGCCTTGTGATGGTAAAGGGCTCTTGATCCAGGGAATTTAAGCTACTCTTCCCATGGACCAAACCTGATTACCTATCATTCCCTTCGTGCTGTGTGAATACAAGTTTAGTGCTTCCTCATTAATGTAACAAATAATAATACATTGTTAAGTCATGGTATGATGCATGTAATGTACATTTTTATTATTACTGCTACATTTATAGGGAAACTCTAAGCCTGTAGGGCTGACGGTATTCGAGCAAGGGAAGATAATTAGGTTTGACCTATGGAAGGGAAGAGTAGTGCCAATTCATTGGATCAAAGCTCTTCATCAGCCTCAGGCAACTTCCCTTGAAGAGAATATCATTCATTAACAATCCTAAAGTTATGAAGTATACAGGCTACATATAATAGTAATTATAAGTTCCAAAATGCAAATTCTATATTTGACATTTAAAAGTAATAAATAGTTATAGGATCTTTTTGGTAATTGTATTTTGTGTGCAAATGCTGTTATATATAATTTTAGCCACACAAAATAGGTAGCTCACTTTAATTCTTTAAAATTGAAAGTTACTATTTTCTTAAGTATGTAAATGCCTTTGTTGTACCACAAATATCAGAATGCAAACAGGTGATTCAGGTAAGGTTTTCTTAAATATTGTACTGTATATTCCAATTTATAATATGTACTTATATAGAGCATTATTTTATATTTTTAATAGTTTGTATAAATAAGCTCAAAAGTAACAATTCAGGGTTTTAACATGAGCTTTATATCGGAAAGTAATGAGTTCGTAAACATTCCGTTATTCACTAGTAACAAGTGAGAATTATTCAAGACGTGTAGTACAGTGTTGGGATATTTATTGGTGAGACATTTCAGTTGTAGGATTTTTTTTTTTCAATGTTATACAGAGATGAGAATAAACAGGGTATAATAGAGTGAAGTACAAGTACAGTCAAACCTCGGTTAGCGATATTAATCCGTCAGAGAGGGCGTATCTGTAACCGAATCAATCGTTATCCGAATCAATTTTCCCCAAAAGAAATAATGGAAATAAAATTAATCCATTCCAGACTTCCAAAAGTAGTAAAATAAAATATTTTTTAGAACTTTTTGACATTAAATAATACACAATTTAATGAACATTAATGAAATACGTACAGTGGTACCTCGACTTACGTTTTTAATCCGTCAGAGAGGGCATTTCTTAAGACGAAACAAACGTAACACGAATCAATTTTCCCCATAAGAAATAATGGAAATAAATTTAATCCGTCCAAGACTTCCAAAAGTAGTTAATTAAATATTTTTTAGAACTTTTGGACATTAAATAATAAATAATTGAATAAAGAATACATAAATACACATGCAAATATTGTACAATAACATGTCACTTACATTTATTGAAGAGTTGTTGATGTGTGGAGGACGGGAGGAGGGGAGAGGTGGAGTAGTATGCTAGTGTTTGGAAGGGAATCCTTCCATTAACACTGCAGGTGGTAAGTTCTTTTCTGGGGTTACTTCCCTTTTCTTTGAATGCCACTAGGACCAGCTTGAGAGTCACTAGACCTCTTTCTAACAACAAATTTGTCCAGGGAGCTCTGTGTCTGGCGATTCTTTAACACATCCCTGAAATGACACACCACTGTGTCATTGTACAGGTTGCCAGCACGGCCTGCAACAGCATGGTTAGGGTGATATTCATCCATAAATGCATGCACATCACTCCATTTGGCACAGATCTCCCTAATCCTTGAAGAAGGCACATTCTTCCATTTTTGTTCCACCTCCACCTCCTCCTCTGAACCATTGTCCTGACCTCTGCTCTCTTGTTCCAGTTGCTGTTGAAGCTCTTGCAGATCTTCAGTGGTTAGCTCTTCCTTGTGCTCCTCCACCAACTGTTCCACATCCTCACCACTCACCTCTAACCCCAAAGACTTGCCCAATTCCACAATTTCTTCCAAAACAGGCTCAGGCTCAGGCTCAGGGTTCTGAGGCTCAGCCCCAAAACCTTCAAAATCCCTCTCTAGGACACAGTCTGGCCACAATTTTCTCCAGGCAGAGTTCAAAGTCCTGGTAGTCACTCCCTCCCAAGCCTTACCTATAAGGTGTACACAATGCAGCATATGGAAATGTTTTTCCAAAATTCTCTTAGGGTTATGTTCATGTTCTGTGGTCACATCAAAGCACTTTTGAAACATTGCTTTGGTATAGAGTTTTTAAAGTTGGAAATGACCTGCTGGTCCATGGGCTGGAGGAGAGGAGTGGTATTAGGGGCAAGAACTTCACTTTGATGAATTTAAACTCCTCCACAATTTTCTCTACCAAGTTTGGAGGATGACAAGGAGCATTGTCCATTATCAGGAGGCACTTAAGTGGCAAATTATTTTCCTCGAGATATTTCTTCACACTGGGGCCAAACACTTCATTGAACCAATCTAAGAAAATGTCCTTTGTGACCCAAGCCTTTTGTTAGACTTCCACATCACACACAAGTTAGACTTGCTGACACCGCATCTGCCAAACACTCGGGGATTTTCAAAAGATACACTAGTAAAGGCTTCACTTTGCAATCACCACTGGCATTGGCACAAAGCATCAAAGTTAGCCTGTCTTTCATAGGCTTATGTCCTGGCTGTGCCTTTTCCTCCTGAGTAATATAGGTCCTGTTGGGCATTTTCTTCCAAAACAGGCCTGTTTCATCACAATTAAACACTTGTTGGGGAGGAATTGTTCAGCCTCTAGGTACTCCTGGAATTCAGGCACATATTTTTCAGCCGCACTTTTGTCACAACTGGCTCCCTCACCATGCCTCACAACACTATGTATGCCAGTACGCTTCTTAAATTTTTGAAACCAGCCTCTGCTGGCTTTAAATTCGCTCACTTCACTCGTTGCAGGCATTTTCTTAAGGAGATCATCATGCAACTGCCTTGCTTTTTCACATATTATTCCCTCCGAAACAGTATCTCCTGCTAACTGTTTCTCGTTGATCCACACCAACAACAACCTTTCCACATTTTCCAGCACTTGTGGTCTGTGTTTTGTGATCACAGATGCACCTTTTGCAACAACAGCTTCCTTGATTTTACTTAAATATTTTTATCCACAATGGTAGAGATGGTAGAATAGGGTTTACCATACAGCCTGGCCAGCTCACTGATACGCACTCCACTTTCATATTTTTCTATTATCTCCTTCTTCATTTCTATCGTACATATATTTCTGTTCCTTTGCCACAGGCTTAGCACTAGGATCTTTCCTTGGACCCATGGTAGCTTATTTAGCAGTTGCAAGCACTAAAAACAGTGGAATAATGACAATATACTGGTATGAATGCGTGGGTGTGGGTGGGTGGTCGCTCTCGCTTGTAAACACATGCACACTGACGCTCCTGGAGTCGCGTCAGTGGCTCAAGCGGACAGGTCCGGCAAAGGCGTAAGACGAATCAATCAACGGATGTCGCATTCAAATTTCTTACGTTATAAGTAACGGATATCGAATATAACGTAAGGTGATAACAACGTAAGTCGAGGTACCACTGTACATGTAAATATAGTACAATAACATGTCACTTACATTTATTGAAGAGTTGTTGATGTGTGGAGGACGGGAGGAGGGGAAAGGATGGAGTATAGTATGCTAGTGTTTGGAAGGGGAATCCCCTTCCATTAACACTGCAGGTGGCAAGTTCTTTTCTGGGGTTACTGTCCTTTTTCTTTTAATGCCACTAGAACCAGGTTGAGAGTCACTAGACCCCTGTCTAACCAAAAATCTGTCCAGGGAGCTCTGTGTCTGGCGATTCTTTAACACATCCCTGAAATGAAACACCACTGTGTCATTGTACAGGTTGCCAGCATGGCCTGCAACAGCATGGTTAGGGTGATATTCATCCATAAAGCCTTGCACATCAGTCCATTTGGCACAGATCTCCCTAATCCTTGAAGAAGGCACCTTCTTCCATCTCTGTTCCACCTCCTCCTCCTCTGAACCATTGTCCTGACTTGTGGTCTCTTGTTGCAGTTGCTGTTGAAGCTCTTGCAGATCTTCAGTGGTTAGCTCTTCATTGTGCTCCTCCACCAACTGTTCCACATCCTCACCACTCACCTCCAACCCCATGGACTTGCCCAGTTCCACAATTTCTTCCACAACAGGCTCAGGCTCAGGCTCAGGGTTCTGAGGCTCAGCCCCAAAACCTTCAAAATCCCTCTCTAGGACAGTCTGGCCACAATTTTCTCCAGGCAGAGTTCAAAGTCCTGGTAGTCACTCCCTCCCAAGCCTTACCTATAAGGTGTACACAATGCAGGATATGGAAATGATTTTTCCAAAAGTCTCTTAGGGTTATATTCATGTCTGTGGTCACATCAAAGCACTTTTGAAACATTGCTTTGGTGTAGAGTTTTTAAAGTTGCAAATGACCTGCTGGTCCATGGGCTGGAGGAGAGGAGTGGTATTAGGGGCAAGAACTTCACTTTGATGAATTTAAAGTCCTCCACAATTTTCTCTACCAAGTTTGGAGGATGACAAGGAGCATTGTCCATTATCAGGAGGCACTTAAGTGGCAAATTATTTTCCTGGAGATATTTTTCACACTGGGGCCAAACATGCCATTGAACCACTCTAAGAAAATGTCCTTTGTGACCCATGCCTTTTGTTAGACTTCCACATCACACACAAGTTAGACTTGGTGATACCGCATCTGCCAAACTCGGGATTTTCAGAATGATACACCGTAAAGGCTTCACTTTGCAATCACCACTGGCATTAGCACAAAGCATCAGAGTTAGCCTGTCTTTCATAGGCTTGTGTCCTGGCTGTGCCTTTTTCCCCCTGAGTAATGTCCTGTTGGGCATTTTCTTCCAAAACAGGCCTGTTTCATCACAATTAAACACTTGTTGGGGGAGGAATTCTTCAGCCTCTATGTACCCCTGGAATTCAGGCACATATTTTCAGCCACACTTTTGTCACAACTGGCTGCCTCACCATGCCTCACAACACTATGTATGCCACTTCGATTCTTAAATTTTTGAAACCAGCCTCTGCTGGCTTTAAATTTGCTCACTTCAGCACTCGTTGCAGGCATTTTCTTAACGAGATCATCATGCAACTGCCTTGCTTTTTCACATATTATTGCCTCAGAAACACTATCTCCTGCTAACTGTTTCTCGTTGATCCACACCAACAACAAATTTTCCACATCTTCCAGCACTTGCGATCTCTGTTTTGTGATCACATATGCACCTTTCGCAACAACAGCTTCCTTGATTTATGTGTATTTCCCTTGGCCACAATGGTATGCTCTTGCGCTACCGTCCACAGGATGGATATGGGGTGCAATAAACTAGCCACTTCGGTGGCAAAATCTAAATCACAATGGTAGCGATGGTAGAATAGGCTTTACCATACAGCCTGGCCAGCTCAGTGATACGCACTCCACTTTCATATTTTTCTATTATCTCCTTCTTCAGTTCTACTGTATTTCTGAGCCTCTTTACCTCAGGCACAGTGGAATAATGACAATATACTGGTATGAATGCGTGGGTGGAGTGGGTGGTGGTCGCTCTCGCTTGTAAACAATAGCACACTGACGCTCCCTGGAGTGCCCGCACAGCTGGGCGCCACGCGGACGCGTCGGGACGGGAATATCGTAAACCGAATCAATCATCGTAAACGGAGTCAATATTTTGACGTAAAATGTATCGGTATCTGACGCCATCGTTAACTGAGGTATGACTGTACAGGTATATTAATGTTATACAAACATATGCAATAATCAAAGGTTTTTATAGGATTGAAAAGGCTATCAGGAGAGAAATGCCTTCTTCAATAAATGTCATTATTTTTGCATATGTGTCTTATGCCCACAGGACATATGTAGTGGTCAGATGCTGGGGTCAGGTGCAGAGGGGCAGAGGTCACAGCCCCACCAAGACATTGCAGTTAGATGAGTAGTGGTCCTGCCCTGTGCACTTGACCCCACCATCTATGAACCAATATATATATATATATATATATATATATATATATACACAGTTTATTCTTAATCCTGTATTGGAATGAAAAAAATGTCCCATAAGCAAAATGTCTCCTCGGTAAATACTAACCTGGTACTAAACATGTCTTATTTACAGACCTGTCAGTATTTGATACCATCTTTCACCAAGACCATGTAGGGTTGAGAATCTGTGGGATGAAGACAATCCTTTGCATTAAGCATATCACAGTGTGCTCTAGCCTTAGCATGAGGGGTACATTATACTCTCACAGTTACCCTTGTGGTCATTATGCTCTTGCAGTTACCTTTGCATTAGTGGTGCATTATTTTCTTGAATTACCTTTGCATGACAAGTCTCATGCTCTCACAATTGCATCTGCATGAGTGATATTATGTTCTCATAGTTGGAAAATATCTTAATAGCACATTTGGTGCATGATGGATTGGAGAAGGGTTTATGGCATAGCATATTGAAAACCAAACTTGACAATCTGTATTAAAAAACAGCCATTGGGAACTTTTATGATATGATGCCTTGAATATAGGAGAAAATGTCTATGAGAATATGGACATACAACTATGCCAATGTTCAAACAAATTTGCTGTAATTTCACTACAAATGTTCTCTGTGCCCACTTCTTTGGCAAAAGGCCTACAAGCTGTCTTGACTCTAAAGACTTGAAGCTTGCAGCAAAGCAGTCACAGGAATTATCAACCCTACAGAATTTTTTCATTCATACAAACATTAATATTATAGAAATGACAAATTGTCAGTATGTAATTTGTAATTACTCGTATATTCACTAATAGATTTATTATTCCTAACAAGGTTTGGCCATCTTCGTCTTAGACTGAACATTCCAGCTTCTGTTAAGCTGTTATCTGCACACTGTTGGTGGACCTTCTAACATGAAATACGGTATAAACATTCAGTAACGTTGCCTTTATTAAACTGCTAATAAGTGCCTAACGGGTTACAACAGGTTTGGGCGATACATGAATGAATTCTCTCTTGATTATCTGCTGCTAAACCCAAGATGTTAAACATTTGGTGCTGGAAATGATCAAAATGGATGAAGCTTATGAACACTATATGTTCTTCT